>VUQI01032751.1:1534-14616 GCA_015106735.1 Paratilapia polleni | reverse complement strand
AGAAAAGAGGGGGGAAAAAAAAAAAAAAAAAAAAAAAAAGATATGAAGGAAAGATAAATGACAGGAAGAGAGGATGATGAAGGAAGGACGGGGATGGAGGAGAAAGTTGACATGAAGACTGATGATGAGAAAAGTAATGGAAGATGAGAAACAAAGGATGGACAGAGGGGGTGATGAGAGGTGGAAGAGGAGATGTAGTGAGGAGGAGAGGTGGGGGGGCCAGATGTGTGCATGAATTATGTGATAGCAGCTGAGTGAGGAGAAGTGTGTTGAAAATGCATTATCAACACAGACTGAGGCATCCATATCATAAAGTCAGCAGTCCCCTATCTCTACCCGGAAACACACAACAAAGTCCACGTGTGTGTGTGTGTGTGTGTGTGTGTGTGTGTGTGGCACCGCAGTAAGTCAGTGGCTGTTAAGTGTGCTGGGCTGCTGCAGTTCTGCACCATTCAACATGATCTGTCACTCAGCTGGAGGCGCGCACACACACACACAAACAGGTGAAAAAAAAAGACACTCTTATACATAAAGGCAAAAAAAACAAAACAAACTCAAGTAATGAATGCTGATGTGCAAGTACACACAAAGCTCACAAAACTGGTGCCAGACACAGACACACACACACTCTCAAAATATATGCATCCACAGAGGCACAAACACAACAACGCACACTTGAGCGTTTGAGGAAGGTCACGGTGTGGTCTGACGGCTGATGCGTGACGGCACTGTTCAGGGAAAGAATACCTAATCAAATCAAAACCCTGGCAACACACACACACACACACACACACACACACAGTCCAATTTAAACAAGGTATCTTCAGGTATTTGAAGTGAATCTGATTTGTCACTAAACAGGAGAGCTTCCAGAGCATCGACAATCTTGTTAGGCTGTGGTTTTGAGAAAGTGACAGCCAGCATCAAGTTAGAATTTGTTAGATTTAGGGGACACACACACATGTTCAACAGATGCTTCGACTCACAGCACACACTCCCAATGCCCAACTGTTTTTTAAGAGCAAACTTGATGGGCTGGATTTGTTGCGCGCACACACACACACACACACACACACACACACACACAAACTCTCACAAGGATGGATTTGAGGAACACACGCAGTTGGATTTGGGGAAGGCACAGAGAGGCAGGATTTGGATTAGCATGCTGGTGTTCACATGGAACACTGCTCCAGACATCTACTGACTCCATTTTTTTTCTCTTTTAGTTTTTAGTGTTCTTAGCCACAGAAATCAAGGATAAGTGTGAGTATTTGTGTATCTGTGAATGTTTTACAGTGTTTTGCTTGCCTCTTCACACACACACCCTCTTATGTCCCACTCCAACAGTGAAAAAAGGAGGGTTGGACTTTACGTTTTTGTTCCACTTTGCATAAAGTAATTGGATTTATTGTGTTTTACAAATGCTGGCCTGACTTTATGCCATGGGTGACTTCATGCAATGCACAAATACATGCACAAATGAGGCTGCTGCTGTACTGACAAGCATTTAAGTTTATTTGACAAGTAAATGTTGCATAAACCCAGAGTCTGTGTTTTGCGATCCTGCTAAGTACACAGGATAAATGAACAGCCAGAACATCAGCCCCAGATCTAGAAACAGTGACTTAATAAAGTTCAATGGCAATATTATGTCCATAGCAAGCCATAACTAACAGACCTGAAAAATGAAGCCAAAAACTGCAGCTCCTCTAGTGGCCACTGGAGGCTGGTTCCAAAAGTCAGTTGCCATCCCCATAGACTCCCATGTTAAAATGCCCAAGTTAACACCATTAAAAACATACAGTATAAAAGATGGACATAGCTACCATGATGTTACCCAGTGGTTTGCGAGGTCCCGTTTTGAAACCTTGAGATGAGTGTTTTCACCGTGCCATTTTGAAGATGGGGTCATCCAGTGTGTATACTCTGGATAATCCTCCTAACACTGACTGATGACCAAAATTCACAAAATGGATTTAATGTCTTATTCAGTATGACCCGAAATGAGTGACTGAGACCATAAACTTCTATAGGAAGTCTTTTTGCAACCACAGGTATCGCCGCCTAGTGACCATTTAAAAGAATGCAGGTTTAAGGCAGCTTTCAAACCCAGAAGCTATATCCGTCTATGATTAGAAAGCATGTTTACAGCCTGGTACAAAAAATGGCTTTGGCCTCAATGCTTAGTTTCCACCTTTATAACAAGTTGGGTGATTTTTTTTTTTTTTAACAACTCAACCATGTGCAGACCGGAGTTATGGGCAGGTATGCTTTGACTGACAGGTGTCCCGACACAAGCAGCTGTAGCAATCTCTGTCTGCTGGGCCTAACCTCTGCTAACTCAAGTCACTGAAGTGGACCTCTCAACTGCGTTTATGCTGCTGCTGTCTTTTGAATTATTTTTAATGCAATTATCTCACTTTTTGATTCATTTTGATTCGAGTTATATTTTAAGTTCTAGGAAGTCCCCTGTAAAAAGACATTTTTTAAAGTTTAAAGAACACATGATGTTAATGAGTAAATACGTTAAATAATCAGGATTACAATTAAAATTTAAATAATGGTGATTTTAATTGTTGCCCCAACATGAGTAGCCCTACTATAAGTTTCTAAAATCAGCATTCACTGACTGACAGTTTGAGCTTGTAACTCTCCACTGAATCTATAGTATATTTCCACTGAGACAAATACTTAAATACAACCCAACTCGTGTTTCATAGTTTTCAGTAAAAGTTCTAGGTATAATAAGGTCTGAAACTACTCTTGCCAGCCTACCCATAGATGCTCTGAAAAACATTTTGAAACTGTACAGTATTGAAGGACAACCACTGTTTTACTGGATGTCCTGATGCATCTCAGTGTACATCATTCCTTAAAATATTTCTGCTCCCTGGAAGTTTGTGCATATTTTCTTCCTGAAGCAAACTTGTAGAAACATTCCTCTTAATCTTCTGATATCTGTGTTCTCCACTACCTGAATAATGCAGAACAGTGGCTGAACTTCAGTCACCCAGGAAAAGTCATACTTCCTTCCCCCACTCTGCTATACATGAATAAAGCTGAACATTTACACGTAGAAATATTCACTTATTGCTAAACAGTTCAGGATCAAGAGAATAAAGCAAAGAAGGTAACTAAGAACATTTTCACCAATATCTCTGTGCCACATTTTGGAGAGTCATTTGCACACTGCTTCGGAGCAATCTGCAAATTCAATTCAATTCAATTCAATTTTATTTATATAGCGCCAAATCACAACAACAGTTGCCTCAAGGTGCTTTATATTTTAGGGTAAAGACCCTATAAAGTTGTCTTCAGGATCAAAACAAAGATCTAGCTTTCTGAAGGGTTCTTCTATGCTCTGCCAATAGGAAGTCGAGCGAGAGGCTTCACATTGCTTCATATGTGAACAGGGCTTAAGAATGTTATCATCCCGAAAATTGATTCCAAACCAAAAGAGTAAACCTTACGACAGAGTAAACATACTAAATGTATGAGCCACAGGAAGAAATCCATCAAAAACACAATGACATTCTCCTTATTTCAAAACAAACACAATTAAGAGCTATTCCTGTTCATATGACAGGTTGTGGGTAAGACATCAAAATGCCCAAATTGCTCCAGATTTTACACATCTTGTATGGTAGAGAGCAGATAAAAGTTCAGATTTTGGGCAAGATCTTTTTTTTCTGTATAGGCTATGGCAGGGACTCAAGGTGAGGGATGGTACCTTCATTTTACAAAGGAAATGTTCTGAAATATCCTCAACAAATACCAAACAGGTTTACAAAAATCCTAATAAGACCTGTCAGTGACTGGATCTGAACCCTGTGAGGTCTAAGTGATCATCAGTGATGAGAAGTAATGTTAAACCCATGTTTTGAGGGAAAAAAAGGCTTTTTTGGAAAAAAAAATTAAAATATTTTTGATGTGTGTAAGTTTGTGTTTTTTTCTTTATTTAAACCACTGCCAAATTTCAAAAATCAAAAATCTCATATTCTGGTAGCATAGGATTAGGGTAGATGTACTTCAGCCTCAGACTAACAACACTATTAGAGGAACAACTCTTAATTCCACAGATTCTTTAACTGTCTTAAAAAAAATTGAGTTTGATTATTATGTTACTAATAATGATACTACTGATACTTAAAGACAGCCACATGGAGTACCTATAGTATGGCAAACTTCTCTCTCACTTGTTCCCTGCTCTATTTACTGATCTCTGTCAAAATAAGGAGGTTATGGACCATCTCCTTCACACATGTCCACAGGGCCTTTACACAAATCTGTGGCTGGCAATAAACCCGGTGTATGATATATCTGACAAAGCCCTGGGCTCTGTAAATGCCAACCAGCCTAGCGGACATGGCTCACTCTGTTTACAGGTAGACTGGTCTATAACTGTCTCAGTGGTATGTAAGCTGTGCGCCAGCACAGCAGGGAAAATGTGCTAGTGTGTGTGGAAGTGCATGTGACGAATGGGAGGAGGAGTGTGTATTTGTGCATCTGTGCATTTATCATGGGGGAGGGTGGAGGTGCACTCATGATTGCATCTGTCCCATGTGCGTGTGTGTTTTCTTGGGAAAACAGGCTTGATTCTCTTCCTCCAGCAGCGCAAATCCAGCCTATTGATTAGGCCCCTTGTGGCTATGCTATCGATCCTTTGACTACTAGACTTCAGAGAGAATGCTCTCTATGTGTGTGGTGCATGGTGTGTGTGAGTGTGTGTGTGTGTGCGAGAGAGAGAGTGTGTGCGTTATTAGTCACAGAAGGCTGCTCCTTTGGCTGCCCTTCACACCATCCGCTCAAACTAACTCCAATCGACCACAGATATGCTTTAGCTGCTGCAACTGCTGTGTGCTGACTGTGTGTGTGTGTATGTGTGTGTGTGTCACATTCAATCTGAGGAACCTTTGAGAGCCCAACTCAGTCCAGATGTACAGAGCACCTAGCGATAACACACTCCCCAAATCCCTGCACTGAATGAACAAAGATACACACAGACACATCAACACACACACACAAGCACCCACACAAAGGCAAGCGCCAGTGTTTTCCATGAAGGAAAGCAGCCTCTTGTTCTCTTTGATAATTTATTCATGGGCTGAAAGAAAGAGACAACATACGCCAGCAGTCCAATGGGACGACAGTGATTTAGTGTTTGTAGAGAGCAATAGGCACAAGGAGCGTTAGAGAGAGAGGGAGAGAGAGAGGAAAGACAAAGGGGGACAAATGAAGGAGAGATGGAGATGAATGGAGGTGAGGAGAGAGTGAAAACAACTGGAGAGGTAATGGAGTCACTCCTTGCTTAAAAACCACTTTGTGTTTTAGGAGACTGCGCAAGTGGCATACACTATGTCCTTTCTCTTTACAGCCTGATAAGAGAACGTCCTCGCTGGAAAGGCATCAAATACTGTTTTGTCAAAGCTGCTGGTGTCTCAGAGATGCACACAATGACACTTTTTTTTGTAATTTTGCCTCTATTCACCACAACAGTGGATTTTAAGTCAATCAATCAAGGTGTGATTGAAGCACAGACTTCCAGCTTTAATTCAAGGGGTTTAGCAGAAGTATTGCATTAACTGTTCAGGAATTACAGCCATTTTTATTCAGTCCCCCATTTTCAGAGGTTCAAAAGTAATGAGACAAACTAACTTTAAATATAAGGACTGTTTTTAATACTTGGATGAAAATCATTTGCAGTCAATGACAGTCAATGAAATCTAGGACCCATGGACATCACCAAATGCCCATGGAAACCAAAAGTTTCCTCCCTTGAGATGCTCTGTCAGACCTTTACTGCAGCCACCTTCATGTTTGTGGGTCTCTGTCTTCAGTTTTGCCTTCAGTATCTGAACAGCTGCTCTACTGGGTTGAGATCAGGTGATTGACTTGGCCATTGAAGAATATCTCATTTCTTTACCTGTAAATACAGAGGTTTTACAGCAAGGTGCAAACCACTGATTACACTCAAAAAAAGGAAGGCCAGACAAACATCTAAAAGAACCTGCCCAATTCTGGGGGAAAAAAAAAAAATCTTTGGACAGATGAAACCCAGATTAACTTGTACCAGAATTATGCGAAGGGAAAATTATGGAGACGAGAGAAACAGCTCATGATCCAATGAAAATCACACCATCTGTCAAACATGGCGGCTCTTGCCAATGGAACCAGGTCACTGGCAGTCATACATGCCCATGCCATAACACTGTTTCCTCCATTGTACATTTATATATAGACTTAACTATATGGGCAATGGGTCAGGACCCCTTGGCGTCACATTTCCCTTAAGTTTCAAAATGTACAGTGTTACGGCTGTGAATGAGTATATTTTAACTTTCAACTTCCCAAAGCTTATCCAAATTTGTGGATAAACCTTAATAAATACGGAGTGAAAGTAAGAGGGCGAGTGAAAACAAAACTAAAGAAACTAAAAGTGAAATAGTATAGTATAGTACAAAGCACAAAAAAAGATGCGTCATGCTGCAGTCATGTAATTCATGA
Source organism: Paratilapia polleni (assembly GCA_015106735.1). Taxonomy (NCBI): domain Eukaryota; kingdom Metazoa; phylum Chordata; class Actinopteri; order Cichliformes; family Cichlidae; genus Paratilapia; species Paratilapia polleni. The sequence goes on along the minus strand of VUQI01032751.1, from coordinate 8,109 downwards.
CACTGTAACCCACCCTGGCTTCTTATGTCACTCTTTCAAATAGAAGCATTTGCTTATACTACCCAATACAACTGTGGCCGATGTACTCAAAGCACTGACACCAGAGGATACTTGTGAGTATCTCTGAGATGCCTACAGGTTCGGATCAGACACTTGTATATGAAGCCTGGTATGAGAAAGGTTTGGCTATACATTTTGTCCCATGTCTTTACCTCGTATTTCCACTGGATAAAATAAATCTACAATAAACATAAACCCTACATTAAATACCATCTTTTTTCATTTGAAAGATTTTATCTTATCAGTGAAGAAGAGTAACACAGAGACACAAACCACTTTAAAGCTAAGATAAGGTGAGCTGAGGTCTGTATTATTGAGTCTTGTTTCTCACATGAAATGAGCGTTGTGGCCTAGATGAGTTCCTTAGCGGCTGTGTTTTCTTAGAGCTGTCATACTTTAACAAATGAGTATTTGCACTGCTTTCATCTTTGTTTGATGTGCTCTGAAGGTTACAAAGTAAAGAACCATTACCGCTGATGTGGTACTGGTATCTTAAAGTGGTTTACTGTTTGAATAGTGAGACCTTGTGCTTTTTAATAATGCATAATTTGCTTCAATGTCGACCAATGCCATCACAGTTAGAGCAACAGAATTTTGACTTTTAGTGATCAAAAATTAGTCTGGACCAAGATTATGAATGCAGCTTTAAAGAATCTACATTGTACAACATAAAACATAAAACATACTCTGTTTTGCATGTTTATAATAAATACAGGTTTTAGAGTGTTACTGAAGCTAGGTTAGTTGACATATCTGCCACATGCAGCTGGCTACATACATATTGTTAGGCTAATCTAAACACAGCACAGGTATATGGCAGTGAGAAGGTGACAAACGTGGACGTGTCTGCAGCACACAGAGCATTTAGAATGACTCCATCGACAACATGAGGCTGGTATTTAATATCTTACTGTGTGCTTTTAATACTTCGCAACCAAAAATCCTAAAATTAATCCCAGTGAAATCTGCCCTTAATGTTACCTCAGTCTCGTGTAGTGCACCTAAATGATATATTTTTTAATGAAGCCCTGTTATTAACAGTTATTAGTTTGGTTAGTCTTGTCAAAACTGACACTATTATCAACCAAAGCTTTTTGGAAAACAATGGTGATTGGAACTGTATATGCAACTAGAGAGATAAATGGCCAGTCTCGAACGCAGTGGTTCCAAACTCGAGTACCTGTTCGATAGACAGGGGGGCCTTTATGGAGTTCTTCTCCAGTACAATAAAATTGGAGATCCATGTTTGTGCATGTGAATCCATTGAAAACACAAATTATCTTGGCACTGTTAGGTTTCAGTCTTTTTCAGTAGGTTCATAATACAACCAATATAAATCAGAAGGTGAAAAATTCTGCAGCCCATTAGGATTTTGCTAATGGTCTGCTGACTAGCTGTCCTTAAAACGCCAAGCCTTGCAAATATATGCTTTGGTTAATTTGTAATAATTGAGTTAAGATAAAGAAGATCTACTTCACACGAAACTGAAAGGTTTAAGCACAGAAAGTAGCCGGTTGTGCTCATGATCCGAAGGAAATTGTCGGAAGGCAACAGGAAAACTCTGATATTTTGTTGACCAAACCATCCACCCTGACCTCCTCCCTAGGAGGTTTTGCGGAACACCAGGTCAGGCTACTTTCATAGTTGGCATAAAGACGCAGCAACAATAACTGGTCCGTACCAGGAAAAAATTAAAAATGTTTAGTTCCCTGAATTATTTGACTGATTAGCTGAACCAGCAATTTGACAGGCCAGTGAAAAACCATGATGAAACCCAGCTCCAAGTCTAACCTTTGCCCTTACCACTACTTACCACCACCTACACATTATTCTAATCCTCATCAGCCAAATATATTATTTTTAGAGGGTTTCTTCAGCCTTCCATCTGTGTGACGACAAGTGTATAACACACGCTGAGATGCCAGCTTCCAATCAGCGCTGTAGTTTAATTAGTGCCTACAGGCATTGGATAGGAAGTACAGAGAATGAGAGAAAGTTGAGCTTTGACAGCCCCAATCAAGCTGAATAAAAAATGGTTCATATAAATTCAGAGGAACAGAAAGAGTTGATATTTTAAAAAAAAAAGAAAGACTACTTGAAATTCTAGTCTGTGAAACTGAATGTCTGTGTGTGACTATCTACATTTACGTTTACCTTTGTATGGTTTTATCCATGTTACCTCTAAGTCCATCCGAAGTATGCCCCTGTATATTTAATTTCAAATCAGACCATCGCCGGGCTAAAAGCAGCTGGTGACTATGTTATTACTATTTAATTTAAGATGGCTGGGCAGAGAAGTCAACGCTTGTAGTTAATTTTTCATTTAAATGCTCAACATATCCCAGAGTTCCTCCTGTCAATTAAAAGATACATCACCTGCCTACCCTTCAGCTGCAAATACAGAAGAAGAATTAATTTAGTCTGAGAGGAGAAAATCTGACTGGGTTCTGAAGGTCAAGATAATGTTCAAGAGGCTTTTCTGATGAGCAAAAACAACAGGCCGTGACAAGGCCATGTGAAAATGACAACTGAGATAATATATTACTCATTAATGAGTAACGAGTAATAGATTGTATTTTGAAGAGCATGAAAATTAATTTAATGAATATAACCAATTTTTTATTTTTTTTATTTAGAACATACAGTTCTGCTTGATTGTTGGTCACATGCCTCCCAAACAGCTCTGACAGTTTGAAGCATGAACTCTACAAAATCTCTGAAGCTTCACCACCATTGGTGTCAAGTTAATTGGTCAATAAGAAACCCTGTACAGTCTTTAAGAGAATTTCTAAGGTTTAAAAGATGCTATATATATATATATATATATATATATATATATACACACACGCCAACATAGCAAGCTGACTGAAGTGAACCCTCATTAATAACTATTTTTTTGTGTGTGTTTTTTTCATATAGTCATTTGTATTTTTCACAATGAAAGAAATATATGATACTGCTTAAAGATAGAAGGGTGTGCCATTTAAAAAAATAAATAAATAAAAATAAAAAACAGTAGGAAGGTGATGCTGGTAATGGTAGGGCACGGCTGAGTCCAAAGGGGGGCACAATGTGTACTACACTACATTTATTCTGAAGCTTCCAATTATTTTGCAGATTTAGATTATTAAAAAATTTGGAATACATTGCACTGTATTATTAGAGCTTAAGCTACTTAGCTGTATATAAAGCAATAATTTATTTTTTTTTTTAATATACAAGGAGCCGGTAAAAGTCTGATCTGCTGGTCAGTGGGGGAAAAATGTTACACTGGACACAAAATAAATGGAATGCATGAATGGAATATATGCACATGTATCCAGAATACTGAGCTGCCTGAGATAGAAACCCTTTAAAAAAAGAAAGAAAAAAAAAACCCTTAGATTTCACATGACTAAATGCAGATGCAAAGCCTGCATTATCAATTAGGCCATACTCTACCTCAACATCATGTCATATGATGTTGAGGTAGAGGTATGACATCTCTGTCTTTACAGTGAGAGTCGGGAGCTACTATTGGCAATCAAAGCAGATCAAACATGACACAATGTCAGTATGAGGAGAATTGTTATCACTAATATACAAGTGAAAGTAGTTCTAGGGGACTGAGCTGTTGAGGTAACGTACAGCATGAGACGATCACATTGCGGTGAAGGCACTGCCTAACATCTGTCTGAACACCTGTGTTATGGTACGCCAGGGGAGAAATCCACACTTTAGTGTGCTTGATTAAAGTAGTAAAGAAGACGGCAACAATTATAAAATCAACATGTTTCAGCAAATATTCTTAAGAGTAATGTGCAATCTAACTAGGAAACATGCTGATAAATAAACCTGTGTTGTTTACTGTACTGTGTATTATAACCTTATCTCACGTATGCTGCCTTCATAGTAAAAAAGAAAAGGGTTTTAAGTTTTAATGCTCCTAACCCTAACTTGAAGAGCAATATAAACAAAGTCACTAAAGACTGGCATTTCAAACAAAATATGTTTTGATATTCACTGAGATTACATTCTACCAGGCACTCGCATGGAGTGGGTGGGCTTGTGTTTGATTTTGCACCCATGTGCAATCAATGCCTACCTATTTGGGTAAAGCCTTTTAAAGCTTGTGTGTGGGACAGGTACAGATAAATTAACATCTGTTACATTCAAGTCCTTGTCAAAGGAGTTGACACAGTGCCAATTAAGTCTATCAGCACTTTATCAGTGAATCTCTGTGTATTTTGCAGTATACCAGCGTTTTGACTCTGGTACTGAGTTGAAGAGGGGAGTAACCATAGTGATGGAGACCACAGACACTATAAAAAACTGACGTAGCTTCCGAGTCAGAAAAATGAAACCAATGAATAAGTGTCTTTAACCTGCATTCTATCTGAAGGCCACCAGATGGCGATAGCTGTGGTTGCAACAAGACTTCCAGTCCTATGTAATCCTTATGAGAAAACGTTTTTCTGACTTGACAAGTGTAAACACATTCCTGATGAGTTTAAGGGCTCAGTCACTCATTTTGAGTCTTACTGAATAAAAAATTAAGAGCATTTTGTAAATCTTGGTCATACTATGTTTCAAAATGGAGGATTATCTGTGGTATGAAACCTCACTGACTAATGACTTGTCAGTCACAAGTCGTTAGCCAATGAGGATGTGGTTTTACAGTCAGACCTGCCCCTCCTCATCATATGGGTTTTTGCAACCAAGATGGTAGTGGTAAAACGCTCTTCTCAAGGATTCAAAACGGGATGTCAGAAACCAATGGGTAACGTCACCGTAGCTACGCCCATCTTCTGTCTATGACGGAGACAAACTAGGCTACAGTCTAAGTATCGCAGAACATAGAGCAGGACAAGTGGCCAAGAACAATTTCCTGATTACAGCCTAAAAAAGAAACCAGTGGTGATGAAAAACATGGATTTCCATTGGTGTTGCTTTTCCTCTTGATAAGCACACATCCACAGTGTTTGTGTAATTACTCTCACTGCCAAAATAGGGACAAAAAAAGCTCTGGACTGTAATTTGATAGCCATGGTAGCAAAATCCCAGCTATTAAAATATATGACCCCATTCAAAAACCAGGAAGCACTATTTTGATGAAAGCTAACACAGAAAGCCCATAGTCAAGGATGCAATACAGTTTAAACTCTTTTGCAGCAAAGTTAAGCTTACTTCACAGCAGAATCAAAACATTTTTACCCACAGCTGGTAAAATACCCACCCAGCTTCCAACAAGCCAGAAATGCCTCTGATTGTCTGTGTGCTAGGTCGCTGATTGTACAGACAATTAACCAGACCCTTCTCAAACTGCAGGAAACCGATCAGCAGAATTTAATTAGTCAGGGTTGACTGACTGAAGAATATGCAGATGTAGTATGTACATTTGACCCATTTCCACCATACACGTCTTTGAACTCAGTTTCTGCTCAAGTTAATTAGAGCCAATTAGCATGTACCATATATAGAAAGTTGCGGTATCTTGGACATTATTGGTAAATAAATATGAGCAACGGGAAGGAAATATGAGAGGGTTTAAGGAAACTATATAATCACCCACATTTTACTGTGTAATCACGAAAATCCATCTTTGATATTGAATGAAATTTTCCAGAGTTCAGTATTAAATGACAGTTAACTTTCAACTCTTCTTGCACTCGTCTAATTCTTTAACGCTGCTGAAGAACAGAGCCAATATATTTATGCGCCCAACTGAAGGCATCCAGAGGCTCAACATCTTAATCCATTATCTAGGTTTTTTTTTCTTCTTCTTCTTTTTTTTTTTTAACAAACTACATTTATAAAGTGAATGGTGGAGACTACACTATAAAGTGAGAGGCTGGTAAACCCTGAATAAAAGGGTCTAACTTTTTTAATTCAAGTCACCTTATTCTTCATGTCCAGAATATAAGACATGAATAAAATGCACCGCCCTGCATCAAAAAATAACATTTCTGCTGTTTTCCAGAAAATAGTTTATATTACCTAATCCAAAATACAAATCCATTTTTTTTCAGATATGGTCCATTTGGGCTCATTGTATTTCAGCTTCTCCAGCACAATTTGCATATTTTCATAGGTTTCTTTTAACTGGACAGAATGACCGGTTGGTGTGGATGCAAAGTAATTGCCATTATGCAATGGCTTTGGAGCTGTCAATAAACAGCCTCCACTCATCTGCATCATACTCACAACCCATTGCACCCAAAAGACCTTCAATATCAACACAACAGACAAAGTCATCACCAATTTCAAAGAATGGAATAAGATCCTTCTCACGATGCCTATAAAAAGAAAATTTGGTTCCAGGAGCCAGGAGGTTTTTCTCACTGAGCCGAGACCCAAGAAACTCAGCCGCTTCCTTTGGCAGATCCAAATCTCAAACTAAGTCCTTTAACTCTGACTGAGTGAATAACTGGGGGGCAGATGAGCTACTAGAACATAGATCTTCAAAGTCCTCATCACTAGAATGTTGTGCATCTGGAGACAAAACATCATCAGACTCTTCTCTCTCATCAACTAAG
>VUQI01032750.1:0-12662 GCA_015106735.1 Paratilapia polleni | reverse complement strand
ATACATATATATATATACAATATATATATATATATATATATATATACATATATATATATATATATATATATATATACACACAGTATATATATATATATATATATATATATATATATATATACAGTATATATATATAGATAGATAGATAGATAGATAGATAGATAGATACAAAATATAATTACAAGTGCCCATTAAATACAGTAAAGCATTTAAATAATATTTATGGGGAAAACAGGATGAAAAAAATAAACCTGATTTTTTTTTTTTTTTAAAGGTTCCAATACAAATTAATTTATAATGAAATAAATTGCCAATTTACAAAGGGGGAAAAAACATAGAAAGTGGATTCAAACTACATCGTTTCATCTTAAATAAATAAATCAAGTACCGATTAAAGAATTAAAACATATAGGGTGAATCCTTAGCTCAGACCAGCAGGTGGCGCAGTAACACCACAAAAATCCGTTCACGCAGAAAAACCAACAGATTCTGATATTTTCTGTGAAAGGATAATTTAATTAAACCAGAAAGTCCACAGATCGATGCCGGTCAGGTGAATACATAACATCCAAATGTTTACTAGAAAGTTGGTCTTTGTTGTCTGATAATCCTAAAAACGTGCATACTCCCAGTGAATGAATTTTGCACATTTCTAGTCTTGGCTCCAAAATTCACCTTTTAAATGTGCATTTATTACATCTGCACATGATGCCTTTAATGTTTGCACTGATTCCACGCTGGTTTAACCAATTTAAAATAAATGTCTGTACAGAGTAAAGTGAAGTCTGTAAACTGTTTCATTTTCTGTTTTATTTTTAGTGGAAAGCACTAGAAAAACATAAAACCCCCGAAACTGCCAAACCTGTTCTTCCCTAAACCCCCCTTTTAGGAATCGCCAATGTTTTCCTAAAGACCAGGACGCCCCCTCACTCTGCATGCGCCCCAGGGCGGTTGGACGAAACGGTTATTGTAGGGTCCTGTTCCAACGTGCTCTCCCTGCTAGTTTCACTGCTGCGAGCAGGCACATCATGGGGCCGCTGGGGGGAGTCTGATACCTCGTTTTACTGTGCAGAAAGTCCATAACAGGCCTGCTGAGGTGGACTTGATCATTTAAGGGGACAGACCAGACATGTGCGGTGGCTCTACCTGTGGTATGAAATATGCATGTGGCAGAAACAGGGAGCCTGCATCCATGAATATAAAATATGAGTGTTGTTGTGAATGCTTTTATAACACACTTCCGTTCTGCACGCTGCTGCTACTGCAGGTTTCAGCCGATAAACAGCCCTGATCCTATAACTATGGTTATTTTTATCCTGCTTGGACGCAGCGGTGCAGGAACTGAAGCCTCCAGAATAAAACGTGCTCCGCAGCAGCAACAGAGCCTTAAACAGTTTGCAAGAACACAACAAACATTTGTGTGTGATATAAAGGAGAAACAGAAGTGTCATCTGAGCTTCTTGTGAATTTCGCCTCGTGCTTATCATAACGCCTTTTCCCACCTCTTTTAACCTTGCTCTTGCACAACGTGAAGCCAGGCTGCCGTTACACAATGCTGAGTCCGCTAAGCGCGTGCTTGCACGCGGGGCTGGTCAGCTGCTCCAGCTTCCCTCCTGCAACAACCAGAATTAGTTTGAAATATCTTTAATACATGTATCTCAGTGGTTGTGCGGTTGTATTAGATGTTTGTGCATGAATATGATGCGAGAGCAGTGTCAGGGTGAAGTTTTCTTTTATTCTGGGTGTGATTCCGGTGAATTTTGCAGCAGCAGGAACAGCTTCTGGCAGTAGGGAGGGGGGGAGAAATCTGGAAATTCCTCCACTGCCAGAAAAGCTGCCAATAAACAAACGGAGAGAGAGGGAGAACGGCGAAAGAGGTGTAGGAAGAAGAGGAGGGAGAGAGCGGGGGATTCTCCGAAACCACCTACGTGGGATCACCGGCGTCTGCTGAGGCTCAGCAAATGGGCGCAGAGAACGGGGGACGTATTGAAAGCGGCGGACCAATCAATGAGCAAGCCACCGGGCATGGTAACGCCTACTGCGCAAAGCGAATATAAAATCTGAGAGTTTCGGCTCACAGAAGCAGAGAGCTTCTTTCTTTCTCACGGTTTCACAGACTACGGACTTATTCCTCAGTTTGACCGTTAGCGGACTCTGAAAGGACATTTGTACGATCTGGATTACCGCTTTGTTGGGACGTTATATCAGGAATTTAACAGTACAGCCGCCTCTCCGCGCTGTGGATATTTCTTCTTATCCTGGATCTTGTGGATTATTTTACTGACTTCAATATGACTTTGGAAGAGGTCGTTGGATCAAACAGCACCGACAAAAAGTAAGTTTCTGTTGTGTGTGATGCGCAATTACGCATTGGCACATTACATCTGACAATACAGGTCACTTCCTAGTTGAGTTTATAATCCCGGGTTGTACTTTAAAGGTTTTATCCTCATGTTTAGTGTGTCGCCGGGATTTGTCTGTAGACTTTAGGGCTATTCGCCGCAGTTGTGTCGTGCTTTTGCGCACATTTCTAACCGCCTCCGCTTCTCTGCAGGATGGAGACGGTGAGTCAGGCTCTGGAGGAGCTACTGGTCGCAGCTCAGCAGCAGGACTGTCTCACGGTGGGAGTCTACGAGTCCGCCAAACTCATGAATGTGTAAGTATGAGCTGGATTTTGAGCATCTTAAACGCACCAACAACTCTGATATCATTAATATGTGTTGACGCTGACATTAACCGGGTCTTTCCTTCTCCTGTCCTGCATGCAGAGACCCGGACAGTGTGGTCCTGTGCATCCTTGCAACTGATGAGGAGGATGAAGACGACATAGCGTTGCAAATCCATTTCACGCTGCTGCAGGCTTTCTGCTGCGACAACGACATCAACATCCTGCGGGTGTCCGGCATAAGGCGGCTGGCCCAGCTGCTGAAGGAGGACACCGAGGACAGCAGCGGCAACGAACCCCGGGATTTGCACTGCATCCTAGTCACTGTAAGTATAAACTCGCCTTTGCGCTACACAATAAATATAAATAATATAAGTACATGATATTGTAATGTTATAAATATATAAATAAATATATAGTGTGTTTCCGGGAGCCTAACCCTCCGTCCCCGCTGTGTTTTGCAGAACCCTCCGGTGCAGCCTCTGCAGTGCCAAGCCCTACAGGACGTCGGCAGCTTCTGCGAGGAGAGCCGCTGCAGAAATCAGTGGGTGCCCTGCCTGGAGCTGCAAGACCGTTGACTAGAACCGGGCCCAGCCGAACCGAATTAGACCGCTGGGGAGCGGTGAGAAAGAGTGAAAACAATCAAATTTGCGCAGAAGTAACGCGGTTTGAGTTGTTGTGCTGTACCGGGCCGAACCGAACCGAACGGGAGCTTGAAGGGGGAGGTCATTTTGACCTCGTGGAGCACGTGAAGCGTCGGTACCGGTAGTGGTTGTGGAACCTGGACCCGACTGAGCAGAAAGTCCCAGTCATGGAGCTGCAGAGGGGGAGACAGTGTTGATGAAATGTCAGGACTTGAGTGACATAAATGGATGTCACTTGAATGAACTGAAGAGCTGCACATAAAGCTTTGGACTACCTGTGCTGCAGGTGTTGCAGGTGTTCTGCTCACCTTTTTGCTGCGCATGAATTTTTGTGTATACTGATGTGATGCCTGTTTAACTAAGCACATTAAATATGAGTCTACCTGATAGTTGATGTGATGGAACAGCCATGGGAGAAAAGTGAAGCCACATGGTGACTTACTCTGTTTGATCAATAAAGTATTGATGGAAATATAATCGATTTCTGGGTGGTTCATCTAGGAGGAGTGTGTGTGTATGTGTGTGTGAGGAGTGGTTTTACTATATTATTGGGGATTTATGTCATTTTTAAAGCATATGAGGACAATTTTGTTTAAAATTAGCTGTTCTGTCACTGAAGGCCACAGACCCCCCAGATTTAGAGTGCCTAGGAAACCAAACACTGACATACAGTGTAGGGACCCAGCAACAGATTTCGGTCCCGTGGGCCCTCAGGAGGTTAATCAGGCTCCAATGAGGGTCCTCTCATTTGTAGAAAGACTAGCATTTGTTGATCCAGTTTGTTTCTCATAGTTTTTGCAAATGGGCCCAGGGCCAAAAGTATGTGGACACCAGATTATGAGCTATTTATGACCCCTAGTTCTGACGAAGGGGATATTACTCTAGCTTTGCACAATTTTCAGTTCCCTATTCTGAGTCTGAATAGGGACGTTCCCTCCTCAGTCTGAAAACTACATGAATGACATACATCTGCGATATCATCGTGATATCATTAGATAAAAACTGATACAGTACACAAAACATGAACACGTAAGATCCATAGGCTGTGTATGTATGATTTTTTTATTTACGGTCCAGGCAAAAAGGAAAAAACACTGACACTTTAAAATGCAAACAGGATGACGATTTGCAAATAATATAAGTTCTATATTTAGTGTTAAAAGTGAGCTGATGCAGCACAGTGGGAAACATGCTCCCTTCCAACTTTCTTTGGAAAACTGTTGCATGCATTTTCTTTTTTAGAAGAAATTACTCAGTTCCAACCTTTGACATGTTGTTTTGGTATTATGATCAATTAAATTTAGACTATAAGTGATGTGCATGATATATATGGATGGTTTATTCAGTTTCAGGCTTGACTGTGACTCTGCAGGATAAAAATGGATGAAAACATGGAGGAGTATGTTGGTGGACATCTTCACACCACCTCGGTTTCCATGGTGATGCCTGGACTGTGTGCAGTTTATTCCTGTCCTGTGGGAGTGTGGCTGCTTTGCTTGGAGAGGCTTTTTTTATATACACCTAAAATAAAGGATGGGAAAAAAAATACAAAAAAACCAAAAACAAAGCATTAAGCAGACATTATAAAATGTTATGCAGAAGCAGGTAACTGTTTTTGTTTGTTTGTTTGTTTGTTTTTTACAATGTTATAAGGCAAGGTGTTAGTAGAAAAATTAATTGAGAATTTGCAGTTTTAATCAAAACTTTCTTACTATTAACCAAATTTTTATGTTTATCCGCCATGTTTTTGTGCATGATTTCAGCACTTGGTGATGGTGGGGAGGAAGGATTCCCTTTTAACAGTAAGACACCTCCAGCACAACCAGGCTCAGAGAGGGGCAGCCATCTGCCATAACGGGTTGAAAGGTGAGGGGAAAGAGATGACAGAAAAAGGGACCATACAGACAGTTCACATGAAATTTCCCAGACTGGAACCTTTTTGTTTTCCTTTTCTGAATATTCAAATGTCACATGAATACACTAGAAGCTTGTAACTCTGGACTTAAGGCTGTAGCTCACTGGCAAACACGAGACAACATGTTCAGTATGCTTATGACAGGATATTAAACACCATTTAAAATAGTAATGAACAGACTATTACTGGTTCCCTCGAGTGTTCCTGACCTTTCAAGCTCACTGAACTTTTTCTCTGAGAGATTCTGTGGGTAAAAAAGAACACCGAGTTCTTCCAGCTGTGTGAGACCTGCTAGGCTGTAAACTAAAGCCCAGCCTGCAGCCAACTCTGCCCATGATATCACATCCTGATGTCACATCCTGTTGTAACCCCTCCCTCCTATGGATTTGTTGGGGACTCCACCACTTTGCTGACGCCATAGGCCTGATTGTTTTGGCAGCTGTCCCATCCCTGCTGGAGCCCGCAGACCAGACAGGGTCAGGACTCCAAAATCCTCCAGGTGATGGACAGTTAAGCTCAACCAATCAGCTGCCAGCATTCAGTCTTGAAATGATTAGCTGCCTGCTGAAGGCAAATAAACTAATAATAATACAGCACTGACCTGAGCAGTAAAGTATTCAGATTCTTAACTACTGCTTCACAGTGTAAAAATACACGTTAAAAACCCAACATTCATAGTCTACAGTTAGTTTCTCTGTCCTGTTAGCTTGCAGTTCATAATATCATCTTTCAGAGATATTATAAGAGAGAGGCATGACACTGCAGCAGCAATGAAGGTGTAACTTGGTGAGAAAAAAAAAGCTTTTTAAAAAATTTTATTTTGGGGCAACATCAGCATTTTTTTTAATCCAATTTGATTGGTGATTAAATGCATTCAGTTCCAATGGTGTCAGTGACTACTGAAATTAAAGCTAATTTAGATTTTGTATCAAAATAACTGCCCAGATAACTGCATTTCAGTTTGGTTGTCAAAAGGCAAGACTTGCTCCTAAAAGGACTTTATAGTTTCTCTGCCCTGCTAGCTTAGTTAGTATCTCTGTCCTGCTAGCCTACAGTTAGCCTCTCTGACCGACAGCTAATTAACAAACCCAAACCACTTAAGATTTATTTTTTCCCTGAATCACATGAAATTTTAAAATATCAATTATTTATTTCATAAAATAATCTGCAAAATAACCATAATTAAATGTAGTCCAGTTAAATATTCCTCTGTGAAACGTCCATCCATCCATTTTCTTACACTTATCCTATTCAGGGTCGTGGGTGGGGGCTTGAGCCTATCCCAGCTGCCATAGGGCAAGAGGTGGGGTACACCCTGGACAGGTCGCCAGTCTGTCGCAGGGCTGACACAGAGAGACAGACAACCATTCACGCTCACATTCACACCTACAGCCAATTTAGAATTCCCAATTAACCTAATCCCACTAACTGCATGTCTTTGGACTGTGGGAGGAAGCCGGAGTACCCGGGGAGAACCCACGCAAACACCAGACAGAAAGGCCCTGGCCAGATGGTGGATTCGAACTCAGGACCTTCTTGCTGTGAGGCAACAGTGCTAACCACTGCATCAGCATGCTGCCCTCTGTGAAACGTACTGACATTAAATATAAAGTTACATGGAGGTAAAATACACGTGCTATGTAAGTATGTAAGAATTTACACAGTGTTTTGCCCACACTGAGAGCTATTTTCACTTCTCTGAACATCATGGAGATATTGTGACGAAGCTCTTTTCACACCTTGACTCTGCTGGAGTCTTTTCTGGTCTGAGCTGCGATTTGTAAAGTTTCACTTTAGAAAGTTTTAGTTTCTCTTGATGTAAACCATCTGTTCTGTGGTGCCCAGCTTTCTGTCTTTCATTTACAGACCTTTAAGTGCAACTCTGCTTCCAGTAAATTTAGGTTATAAGCAATTTGTGACAGAAAATACTTTTTTAAAATTATATTTATTGAGTTTACATTATGTAACAAAGGAAACCCAGTGAATGTAAAGGAAATAGGAGAGACCAATTTTTCTTGAAGAATATTATTAGATGGAAGCAAGTAGGAACCTTTGGGTCTGAACGATGAATCCAACACGGGAGTGCTAGAAACTGCAGTTCCTCTAATGGCCACTTCAGGTTGGCTTTGAAAGTGAGTCAATCCCTATAGACTCCCATGTTAAAATCCCCAACTTTACAGCAGAAATAGTCATGTTTACAACCTGGAACAACCTGGTCTCTATGGATTGTCCCCCCCTTCATAGAAACTGTTCAGGAGTGATTTAAATCAGGGGACATTAACAGGTGCCTCGACACACACAGTTGTAGCTGCTCCCTGTCTGCTAGGCTTTAGATTCACTGATCTTAACTTCTTACCATGTTGTGGTGTTTGTAGTGTATGGCTTGTACAGGCCTGTGCTTCTGTGCAAGTCTGTGCTTCAGTTTTAGTGAGTAAAATTCTAGTATTTTTTTACTGTGTTACATTGCGCTAATTAGCAGATATGTGTGCCTGTACTAATGCAGACTATGGATGCAGCTTGCTTGACAATTTCTGGATCCAAATAAATAACATGGTGGCAGCCAAAATGCTAATGTTGAGATGTTGCAAAATGCAGACTCCAAAACCAGTTACTGATGTCATAGTGGCTACATACTTCTTTTTTTTTTTCTTCTTTTTTTTAAGTGGGAGTGATAATGACAGAATTGAGGATGAGGAGCGTTTGACAGTCATAAAAAGAATAGAAGGGCAGGAGTAGCCCACAAGCTCAGGAATGTAGGCAGACAAGAAAGCATAGATGTTTCTTTTTGAACTTACGCAAAAGCTTCATTAACCGACTCAGGACTTGTTTGTTTGGCATGGGTGTGATTCAGAACTTACTGGGACTTGACTTGGGATTGTTCTTGGCTAGTCTTGCTAGTTTTGACATGGAGCTTATTAGCCTGTATTTGGGACTTAACTTGGGGCAGTGAACAAAATTAAAACAAAAAAAAAGGGATAATAAATAAAAGAAGAGTGTAACTTAAAGAAAAATATTTTGTGATCAGCAACTAGGATAATTTTCTGTCATATGTCTGCAAGTGCAGTTTAAGTGAGGACAATTTGCAGCAGGAATTGTGATTTTTTTCATGTTAACAAGTCAGATATTTATAAAGAAATGTGATAAATTGTTGTTTAATTATCTTTAGAGGTCCCTGCCATGCAGCAATTGATTGTAATCATTGGTTATGAAAGTAACACTATATAAACATAATTGCAATTGGTGTTACACGTGAGCAGCTCACACCCTGAAGCATACAAATGGATACACAGACGTCAGTGGTGGCAGAGCAGAGGTCACTGTGTCCCTGATGTGAAGGAAGGAATGTACCCGCCTGCGTTAATCACTTCACACACCCACAGGGATATCTCTATGCGTGTATGCATTAAGAAAAAGAAACTGGGAGTGTAAATACCTCACAGCAGGGACACAATGAAATACTTTCAGTGCAGTCCTTTAACCCAGTTTGACTGCAGTAGCGACATTTTGAGACTTCCAACATTTTTCTGATGACTTTGGAGATATGTTTAAATAAACTTAATGAGAGATCAACATAGCTTTCATGTTTCCAAAATATATCTGAGGAGAAAGCACCTTTTAGTTGGTAATTCATGACTTGATTGGACACTTGATCAGACTTGATTGTGAAGGACTAACTTGATTTGGGACTGTTGGTCTTTATGATGGTCCACAGATGCAGAGGTACCCTAACACAGGACACCACAGACGGCTAAAAAAACAAAAAAAAAACACTCAAAATCCAAATCTTTTGATACAAGGCTAGGGTCATACACATGGAGGCAGCCAGGGAGGTGAACAAAACTGGCAAAGAGCAGGCACAAAGGCAAAAATCCAAAAACAAGCAAAAAGGTTACAAGGAACATGAGAAAAGTAACAAAACTATACAAGAAAAGTGGAAAGAGGAATCAATAAAAATATTAAGTTCATGAGGAGTAACAAGATAAGCTGGCAGGGAACAAAGGAAGCGGGGGAGTATAAATACACAAAGGTGAGTAATTAACTGACTGGACAATGGTGAGGCAGAAATCTGGCTGAAAATGAAACATGCAATTAATTCCAATTTGGCCCTTAAACCCTCTTCCTTCAACACATTATGTGCTATTCCAAACCATGTAGCCGTAGCTGGAAATGACTTGTAAAGTTCTCTAACACTGAGTCTGCACTAATTCTACTCTCTGCAAATGTGCAGCACCTACTTTGTGTCTGATACGGAGGAAACTCCTCAGTCTTACAAAAATGATTTCTTTATGATTATTTCAGGACTGTCTTTGTAATGATCAAAATGAAATGGCTTTTGTAGAATTCGTATATATTTTTGAAAAGTGCTTCACATACTTTTTTTTGTTTGTTTGTTTTATTTGTTTTTTCGAAATGCTAATAATAAAGAAGAAAATAATGAGAAGAAGTGTTAAGATTTTGGAAATGATGCAAATGGCTGAATGAAGTTGAAAAGGAATTGGTCCATTTTTCAAAGTTATGGATATGACTTTCATGCTTCGATTTGACAGTGGTATAAATCATTGCAGATGGTAATTAGAAGTTCCTGTTTTTGTCAGAAAGACGAGGGTGTCCCAAACCGTTTTCCTACCCTACAACTTATTTAGAGACCCTTTAGCAATGTGACTTCACACGGACTTAGACCTGTCAGAGAGTCTGAGGGCACAGAGGACGGAGTGGAATTGGACCAGAGACAGCAAGTAGAACAGAATGAAGTAAAACAAGTTGAGTGACTAAAGAATAAAACAAAACTTTTTGTCTGTTGTTGCAGTCACTGTGTCAGATTAGGCAATTATAGATAAAATCTTGCCTTTTTGTGACTGAGACACATCCCAGACTACATGTTGCTCCCCAATCAATAGTACTTGCTGTCTATCTTAACATGTGTGATATCATCAGTGAAGGAATGTAAATAGACAACTGAAGTGGTGTGCAGGATCATGTCTGCCAGTTTCAGTTTGCTACTCTGGCAACATCATTCCTATGGTGAAAAACATTCAACGCTCTGTGCTGCTTTTCGTCAGATCTCACAGAAGTGAGGAAGTCGTGGTGGAAGACTCAAAAAAACCCTCTTGTCTTTCTGTTGGGATGTCATGAGGCATCAGTTTTCATCCATCATGACACATTTGGTGAGATAAAACAATGGACTGACAGGCCAATATTGTTTGGTCTGAACTCAGCATTAAACAAAAACTCTCAGTCTTGAAACCTGATTGGACTTTTGTTCTTGACTTGAGACTTGATTAAGCTCCTGAGGTGTTCATTGTTATTTTGGGGGCGCAGATAGGAATTGATAACAGTTATAAAAGCAGATCATGCAACTTTTACTTCAACATATAAGTCTGGACTGCACTCTTGAGTCTGTTTTATGAGTCTGGATGGACTGGATGGTTTCCTTCCTTGAATCTAGAAAATTCTGTTGCTTCACCACACAACTGGCAGATCTCAAAACACTTATGAGTCATGTAAGTCATTTTTATGATGACCGTATGATGACCGATTGTACCGTTTATGTTCAGCTTTCCCACGTCCCCCTTGTGCAATGTTTGATGTGAGCTCTTCCTGATGGCGTTGATGGCGTTGACCCACTCATCGGATCACTGAAGCTCAGGAATAGCAGCTTTATTTTTAGACGGCTTAAAAGAAGCTCAGTGTGTCACTCCAGCAGCTATTTCTGTTGACAAACGGTGTGGAGGCTCCCTGCTCTCCCTGCATCACGTCACCGTGGAAACAGAAGGAGCGCACTGATTGGACGACTGGGCAGGCGGTGGTCTCTATATTAGATAAGGAGCTGAAGCCGAGCCGAGTGGCACGTTGGCACATTACGTAGGGAGATCCTGACACTACATCATTGACCATGTAAGGCTGCTTCAGGAGCAGTGGAGAGCATCAGAGAGATGAGTCAGAGAGAAGAGGAGAGCACAGAGGAGGAGAGAGGAGGAGAGGAAAAACAGAGGACTGATGAGTGTGTGAGAGATAGAGATCGCTGCAGCATCACAAAAACACTTAAACAGCAGAGTAGTCAGAGAAAGAGAGCAAAAAGCTGCAATTATTGGATTTCTGACATTGAGTTCAAGTTATTAAAGGTAACACAAAACAAAAAGGCCCTAATATTATTTGTTTTACTGTTTCCTTCAGTAAAGGATACAAATTTTACTGAAGTCCAGGTTTGGATGTCCTTCATATCCATTTAACAGGCAGCAAGACACAAAAACATAAAAAAATCCCACAAAGCTTTCAGTTCATTTTGGGTCTGTTTGTCTGTGATTTAGTTGACTTCTGGATCCAAAAAGAAATTATACCCTTTATCTAATACAAAGGCCCCGGTTCTGTGTCCTGCAGGCTTTTTCAGTAATATGTTGCAGCCTGACCTGCGACTCTGAATAGGATAAGCGGAAGAAAATGGATGGATGGATGGATGGATGTTGCAGCCTGTTCTTAAGCCCAGGGCATCCAATACTGCCATTTTGTCAGATGCACAAGGTGTCTGTTGACATTGGTCCATGATGCACCAGGTTTATGGCAGTGGGACTGGTCTCTCACTCCAAACTCATCACATATAGAAGACTGTAAAGGACTCGTTCGTGAAGGGTTTTTTATTTGTTTATTTGTTTGTTTGTTTTTTAACTTAAACCATGATCTTTTCCTGAAACTAACCAAGTAATTTTAGTACATGAATCTAATCAGTAACTGAAAACAAAGAAAAATGAAAAGAAAAAACTGCAAAACACAGAGCCTCCAAATGTGACATGAACTGCAATCAGTTGGCTGACAATTTATGACATAGTCCACACCCCTCCAGACTCTTACTGTCACTCTTTAACAGGACTTTTATCTCTCAGCACAGACACCAAAGGACACCTTGTGCCAGTAGTTATCTGACCGAACAGTAGTATTTGATGAGCTGGGATGAGAACGTGTTGACTGTCCATACAGTCATTGGGTCATGCAGGAAGATTTAATTCAATTCAATTCAATTCAATTCTATTTGTACAGCGCCAAATCACAACAACAGTCGCCTCAAGGCGCTTTATATTTTAGGGTAAAGACCCTACAATATTAGACAGAAAAGACAGAAAACCCCAACAATCAGACGACCCCCTATGAGCAAGCACTTGGCAACAGTGGGAAGGAAAAACTCCCTTTTAACAGGAAGAAACCTCCGGCAGAACCAGGCTCAGGGAGGGGCAGCCATCTGCCGCGACCGGTTGGGGATGAGGGGAAACAGAAGAGAGCAGAGGGAGACAGGACAAAAAGGCACACCTATAGGAGAGAGACAGAGTTAATAATAGCTAATGATTAAATGCAAATGGTGTATAAAACACATGGAGAGTGAAAGGAAGTGAGGAAGAGGAAGTGCTCAGTGCATCATGGGAAGTCCCCAGCAGCCTAGGCCTATTGC
>VUQI01032743.1:8694-19144 GCA_015106735.1 Paratilapia polleni | reverse complement strand
GGGGTTTTCCCTTTTTTTTTTTTTTTGTGGGGGGGGGGGGGGGGTTCAGTTTTAAACAGTGTAAAGGAAAAAAAATGTTATTAAAAGGTGCAGGAGATGGTGATTCTTAAGCAAATTTTAAAGTAAATAACATTAAACCATGAAAACAACAAAAAAAATCAGGGGTGCATGTTATGAAATTCATTTTTAAAGAACAACCAGCATCAGCACCAAACAACAGAAGCTAGATGAACCAGCCAAAATTGACAAAAAGAACAGCTAAAAGGACCACAGAGCTCTGTAGAACCTGATGCCCTCCCTATAAGCTAAACCAACATCAGAGCTGAACATAACCGATGTAAAGCTGTGAAAATAGAACCACTCGACCCATCAAGAAACAGAAGATACAATGGAATTAAAAACTATTCAACCAAATGCTGCTGCGGTGGCTGGAAGGTGTGGCGAGGTGTGCCAAAGGTCCTGCCCCCTCATATTGGTTTTCAGTTAATCAGACCAGACAAGACCAGTTAGACCTGAGGGAACAGCACAAAACACTGAGTCACAGGTCATTTACACATCATAACTGGCATGAAGGGGAAGATAACATTGACATGACTTATCTCCTTCTCATTTACATGAAGATCATGTTACAGCAGTGTGTTCATTAGGCATGAAATGCCTCATATTATTTTTGTTACATGATTCATTTTGAGGAAAAAAAAACAGATGCAGTTAATGGTTATTAAAATTACAGAATCAATTTGTTAGGTACTTAAACTTCAGTCCTGCCCTGAGAAATGAGTTTTCCATGTAAGGCACAGACAAAGGATAACAGCTAATATGGTCATCTAAACATGATTGTTAATGTGTAGATTGTTAATGTTGATAAAGCAAACACCACCAATTCTCTGCTAAGATATTATGGTCATCATTTTTCTTCAGAAATGGCTCTCTTTAATAAATATCTTAATGTGGACCTGTGGGGCAAACCTTGAGAATGAGAATGTGGGAATACTCCACACCTCCACCTAGTTTTAATAAATTCTGCCAAGTGGTTTTCGCATAATCTTGCAGACAGGCAGGCAAACAAATGACAGTGAACACTTTAATTTCCCTGAGGCTCCACCTGTATGGTGGAAATGGTGAAGGTTTGTCTTTATCTTATTCTGTTTTAATTTTTGTGTTTGCCAAAAGAAAAGCTAAACTATTAACTATTAAACTATTTGTGATGGCTTTTAGTGTTATAATGGTTGGAAGAGACCTGGATTTTCAGATGCATTTTCTTTATTTTGCAGTTGTGTCATTTACATAGAGATAAGATTTGTTTTTCTTGGCTGTCTTGTTTTTCTAGACAAAACAGTGGTTGGAGGCCGTGGTACGACTAAAATTATTGTGACTGTGTGCAATGAACTTGCGATCTCATTGCCTTTGAAATGGTTGCTTTGAAGACGGGGACCACTCGCAGTCAGTTGCTGTCCTCGAAGCGACTTTGGGTTGTCAAGACGGCGATGATATGGCAATAAGACGGAGTCAGTCTGCGATCACTCTTCATCAATTTGTGATTGAATGGGGTCAAGTTGGCAATTGCATGCAATCTGTTTCAGATAATACGCAGATTAACAGCAATAAATCAGCGAAAATTGCAAATCTGTTGCTGTCCACCTACACAGACATTCACATCAACTTCTTGCATTCAGAGTCCAACTGGAACTTCATAGATTTGCAGGACGGCAATTTAACTGCAACATGACATAGGCACTCAGCAACCTTTTTATATAGGAATATAACCAGAATACAACCAGTTGAGTCAGGTCCCTCATTGCAAAGAGATTTTGTCACAGACATGTGGCGCTCATCAGTGCAGACTGACTCAGATTTGGAGCATGTTGGCAATCTGTCTACATTTATAAATTAGATGATTAGAAGGAATCAAATACTTTTTCACGGCACTGTAAGACCTCTGAAACTTTTAAACATTAAAGGTTAGTCAGTGTATTTCAGGTCTGACACTCTCCCATAGCCTGATGAAGGCGATATGGAAATCACTTTAATTTGTTGATTAAAGTGATTGAATATTCTTGACGATAAATAACCTACAGTGCTGTGGAAAAGTATTTGTCAGTCCACAGAATATTTTCCCAAAAGTCTTGAGGATCATCAAGATGTGTTTTGGCAAATGTGAGACGAGCCTTTGTGTTTTTTTTGGTCAGCAGTGGTTTTCTCCTTGGAACTCTCCCATGGATGCCAGTTTTGCCCAGTCTCTTTCTTATTGTTGAATCACTTGCGTGTATAAAATGTTTAGAGCATGAAAGAGCATACTGTCATTAAAAGAATCAGTCAAAATGTGGCACATGCCAATGATGTACGTAGATTTTTAAAAAGATGGGATTTTTGGCATCCCATTTTAATTACCATTGCATTTGTGGTGATAATGCCCTTTGAGCTTGTAGTCAGTTCTTTAATAATAGCCCAGATTCTTTTTTCTCAAAGACTAACTCTGGTTCTACAAATGTGCACATTGTACGTTGGTTTAAATGTGGTTGCCTTGCCCCAATAAATTCACTGTCAAGACCTGATATGTTCGAGACAGGAAGAAAAGAAATGAAATAAAAAATTAAATCCCTTTTAATCTCTGTGGCTCTAATGGGGGGTGCGGTCTCAATTCATTATTGCCGGTGCTCCAAGGAAAGAAATGGGGGAACGATGGCAGGCCTAATTAGGGGAAAAAGCCCAGCACTTTGTCGCAGTCATTTTCAATGAACTATAAATAAGACTAATGTATCAGAAACAGAGTGGAGAAATTAGTGGAATAGATGAACCGTTCCCTAAATGAAAACATTGAATGAAAAGCTCTCAACAAATTCTCTTAGGAGACTGTGAAATTATAAATATTTATTCTCAGTGTCTGGATAGACTTATACATTAAACTAATGTAACCCCACTGCACCAGATTGTGACTGACAGATGTGAGCAGTCAAACTGTCTCATTTTAATATTCTAGTTCAGTGAATCAGTCACCTTGACTTATGAGAGCATTTCCTCTACACAGTCGCCTGTTTGACACACTGTTGTGTACCGAAATATCCCCTGACATAGGGCTGTAACGGTACACAGCATGCATGGTTTGAGACACAGTTGGGTACTTTTTTTCAGTATAGAAAAAAGCACAAAAAAAACCCCAACCAACTAACATTTGTTTTCAAAAAAATTAAAATATTCAAAAGTATTTGATTGGTCATAATTTTTACTCGACTGGTCAAAGCACTTAAATTCTCTCTGACTAAGTTGTTTAGATTCAAATACAAAATCTCTATTAAAACAAGCTCAACATATTCATAATTATGTTTAGTTAACCATTAAAGCCTAATCCAATTTCAGCTTTGCTGGAATATTCAGTATATCCTAATAAAACAGTGCTGGTGGTTAACCCTGAAAGTCTCACTACAAATAAAACCTGCAAACTCTTCTTTCAAAGCCATGTATTATGTCTAGTCACCTAATATGACAACCTACACTGTTATTTGTGCCATATGGCATCCTTGTTCTTTGTAGTGGTGGCTAAATCTTCCTGTTTATTTAGCTTAGGTGATGCATAAAAATGTTTAATGACAAATCTTACAGTGGTGGGGAAAACTCTTTTTTTTAAGGCTAACTGTGCTCACATGCTACAATCGATGGACAACATGTGGTGTGCTATTAAAACAGGTGGAGAACAAGTACATCAGCACAAACCAGCTACTACAGTTTGGCTCACAGGGCGTGCTAGCCCGAGGACGTTCCATACGGGACTGAACATTACGTACTAGATGGTTTTGGACAAATAAAAGTATCTTTAAAGCTGTACTGACGAATGTGGTAACCTTACCTCCTCTTTCCCAATAACACTCACAGTTTTGTGTGTTACTGCCTTCCAGACGGTGGATTTATTGAACAAGAACATCCGAAAGGGCATAGTAAACTACTATGACGACTTGGACTTCAAAAACATCATGGACTACGTTCAGGAGAGGGTAAGATGATGTCACTTTTTATCTCCTGTCATTTGATAAATGACACCTGTCATCAAATCACAGGGGTGGGAAAAATGCATTAGCTTTTACACAAAGAATGTAATAATCACCCAGAAGCCTCCAGGGCTTCAAAATAAAGCCAAAAACTGCAGTTCTTCAAATGGCCATTTGAAGTGAGCACAAAGGCGAGTAAATCCCCATAGATACCCAAATACACAACTTTGCAGAATAAATAAATATCACAGCCTATATCTGGTTTCTTCAAGGCTTAAAGTTATGCCTTTAATAAGTATGCTTGAAAACATAATTAAAGGCATGCTTCAGGTGTTCTTATAGACGCTCTGAGGAGTCAGGTGTTCGGTTTTTCTAATAAGTACATGTTGTCATTATAAGCCTGTGTCTTGATAACAGATGCAATGTGATAACCAAGCTACTTAGACAGAGCTAGCATCAGCTTTCCAAATCAACCCTCACATCAAAGAATGGTCACATCTGTTTTTGTTTTTGTTTTTAAAAAAACAAAAGGCCAAACCCAAATCTCCAGAACTATAGTAGACAGATTATCTGTGGTGAAGTCCATCTTTTATATACAGTCTGTGGTAATAACTGCACTGCAGTGCAGACAAAACCTGGTTATCATTACAAAGCTGAGGATTTGTTGGTATAAACTGCACCACCAGTGAACCTCAGGATGCTCAGTGATTGTCATGAAGTGGGAAGTGTTTAGAGGCATTGCTGTGCACATGCTATCAGAGTACATCAAGCTGTAATACACACAGTCTGAAGCTGAATATCTCTTTTCCAGCTTTTATCAACCATATGGTAATGCACTGTAGGGGACAGTGGACTGGTCACACATTGAAACTAACAGCCAGCTACAAACTCCTCTGATTAGCACCAGAGAGGAGGCAAATGTTCCATAAATCTGCATGCTACAGGCCTTTATAACATCATGTGGTGCAGGATTGTGGCTTGATTGCATGATAATTTTGGGATGCTTGAAGTCCCTAAAGCCATTGTGTTGGCGGGTGATTTGGTGGTTTAGGAAATGGTCTGAACTTTTTACACAATTGTAGACTGGCAGTTTTATCAGCCTTTGAACATTGTCTGTGAAAGTTAAAGCAGCTGCAAGAAAGATTTCTGTGGTTTGTGTTTTCAGTCACTGGTATAACAGGATGGACTCAAGTAAAATAAATGTCCCATGTACATCTGTGTACTTATTATGTTTTAAGAAAACTCGAGGCCTCCTCCTTATGTTCACAGGTATTTTTAAATCATGTTTTGATCAGTTTTTGTCTGATTTTTGGTCTTCAGCTCAAATGCAGCGCAGTGCCAAGTCACTGATAAAGGAGATTTGTAAAACATTTCTCAGGATGAAGATATTCAGAAACAGTGTTTGCGTGTTGATTTTTAAACTGAGGCAACCACATTTTGCTTTCATCATCTGTCAAAAGATAAGAGGAGCCTCTTCTTTTGGCAGACGATTCCTCCTGAAGAACTTGATAACAACAAACATTGCTTCCATGATGTTAGAAAGCCATTTAGCAGAAGCCGGTAAAGCGTCTTTCCTGTTTTATTTTTCCTGCCATGGTGTAATGTAAAGCTGCTGACTGGTCCCGTTGCCCTGCTGTAAGAGACATTTAAGTGCTTTTCTGAAGGACCTTAACACAACACAACACAACACAGGCAATTTCAACACCTAAATGGATCCTTATCTGTCTTTATGAGGATGGTACCGAATTCAGTCATGCATGTGTGTGTTTGCGCTGAGTAAATGGATCCCCTTTTTTCTGCCATTTACTTTAAGATTAAAAGAAGCATCCGTTTGTTGTAGGTGGGTAGGTGAATTTATGGTGTGTGTGGTTTTGAGCGAGCAATCGGAGTATTTCACTGCTCACACTGGCTGTGTGTTTTGTGATAAACTGAGCACAGATCTGTTTCTAACAGTGTTTTTAATGTTCTTTTGAAAATGTAGATTATGCAACCTACTTTTTTTATTTTTTTTAATGTGTGTTATATTTAACGTCATCCTGTGTTCCTGTTGAACTCTCAAAAGCTTCATATCCAGATGGAGGAAAACATTTCTAATGCGTTTAGATGACACCTGCTTATATATTATCAGATGAATCATTTTTTGTGTATTTCGAAAAAGGTCAGATGAGCCTTTCCTGGAAAATGCCACGTGTTTAAACATAAACTCAACAGGATATATCTTATGAAAAGCCTTATTTTAGATCATGTCCTAGTGCAGGTGTACATAGCTGCTGGTGTTTTGGATGAGGCTACTTCTGAGCCACCATATTTCATATGAGATTTTTCAGTAATGAAATCAGACTTGTCACTGTCATAATTGCAAGAGCAATGAAAGATTGCTTGTCAGGACCGGTCTTCAGGCTTGAAAGCACTCTCATGTCCGACATGAACAGTTGCCATACCACTTTGTTGTGGTCTCCGAATCCAGAAATTGAAACCTTACAATTCATCAAAGCCAGTGTACACACTGTGAAGTCAAAGCAGGCAGGAAATATTTTTCTTGCATCCACGCTGGGGACAGCCCATGCTGGACACATTATGTTTTGGGGTGTTCCATTTTTCATGAAAGTGTTATTTCAGGAATGCTTTATGAAATTTCTGAACTAATTAGATTTTGGTGGTCAAAGGTCAAAGTCACTGTGACTTCACAGAATTTATTTTTTGGCTCATGTATTCATAGTCTAATTATGACAAAATCCTACAAATGTATAATAGGATAAAATAATGAAGTGACCGCATTTTATATCCAAAAGGTGAAAGCTCAACTTTTATAATTTTCTGGAAAAAAAAAATTCTCCACCGTCACTGAATGCCATGACTCAGAAACAGTGAAATAGTGACCGTTATTCACATTAGGAGGGATCATCAACTGATGACACTACCCTTGGGTGCCGACCTTGAAACAATGATGAGAATTTGACACTGTTTTTATGCACGAACATCCATATTTAAAACATTGTCTACTGTCATGGCTATGACTTTGTTTCCTCATACATGGGTCCATTTCCTTATCCACTTTATTCAATTCAGGTTAGCAGGAGGGGCCTGAGCTTATCCCAGCTGTGATGGGGCAAGAGGCGGGGTACACCCTGGACTGGTTGCCATTTTGTTGCAGGGCTAACACAGAAAGACAGACAACCATTCACACTCACATTCACACCTATGGACAGTCTAGAATCTCCAGTTACCCTAACATCTACAGTCATTGTAAAAAGAAAGTACACCCTCTTTCAATTCTAAGGTTTTATGTATCAGGACATAATAAAAATAATCTGGTCCTTAGCAGGTTTTAAAATTGGGTAAATGAATTACAGAACTTGACATATTACACTGTCATTATTATTTATTAACAAAAATTAAGCAAAATGCAGAAGCACTGTGTGAAAATTTTAAAATACCCTTACTACTTCCATAGGAAGCAAGAGGGTAAGTTGCAGCCAGGTGCTGCTAATGAAATGCACTTCATTAACTGATTGTCAGCAAGTGTGACCATCTTTATAAAAGCAGAATATAAAAGTCAGTTTACAGGTCTGGAGCATTCAGGTGTGTTAATACAGGGCCAAGGAGGAAAGGCAAGATCAGCAATGCTCGTTGGCAGCCCAAAATGGGTCATGCAATAGGATAATGATCCCAAGCAACCCAAAAAGGCTAAAACAGAATTAAAAACGGGAATTAAAAATGAATCAAGTTGCTGCAATGGCCTAGTCAAAGTCCAGACCTCAACCCAACTGAAATGCTGTGGTGGGACCTTAAGGGAGCTGTGCATAAACGAATGCCCACAAAACTCAATGAACTGAACCAACAGTGTAAAGAAAAGTGGGCTAAAATTCCTCCACAATCATGTGAGAGACTGATAAAGTCCTACAGAAAATGATTACTTCAAGTTAGTTATGCTAAAGGTGGTTCTATAAGCTATTGAATCATAGCCCGTCAGTCTGAGCCCAGGACAGGGCTAACCACTGCACCACTTCCTGTTTCTTGAAAGAATCAAATAAGTAGGTCAGGCACGTGATCACATATAAGGGACTCATGTTTCTCTCATTAAATTTACATGCTAATATAGCAAGCATACAATATGCTTGCTATATTAGCACAATAAAACTTAAAGTAAAATGCAACTGACTGGTTGGTTGACAGAAGTATTCAACAGTTAGGCAGTAAGACTAATTTGCATTTTTCACACAGTTACTTTTAACTACTTTGTATGTGAAATCTTGTAGAGAGTCTGAAAGTGCGCTGTTTTCACTGTTAATGGCTCCTCTTTTGCCACAGATGATAAGATGATAAATGTCAGACTAACCAAAAATAATTCATTACACCCCTAATCTTTTTAGTTTGAAGCATACTTAAACCTGTGTCTTTGGTGACAAAGCCCATCTGTAAGCTTTTTGTTCCAGCTGTAACAATATTAGGAAACATCTCATTCTGGAAAACAGCATTCATGTATAAGTGGTAGGTCATAGCATATCCGGTATTAAGTTGATTTCAAGTTGACCTTTCTATCCACTGCGCCTCAGTATTGTAATGGAGATGTGACATTTATTCCACCAGCAGAGGCTGCCTCTTTCTGTGCCCCTGCAGAAGACAGAGGGGGCCTTTTTCCCACACAATTACATACATAATTTATCAAAATAGTTCTCATGATATTGACCACTGCTAGGTCTTATTGCCATGAGCTGTAATTTTTCATTTCCCTCATTAGATAGCACCTTAGCCACTGCCTCATAAAGACAGTGCAGCTCGAAAACTTCACATCATTTGTTAACCACAATCTGCTCTGCATTCATAGCAATAAGTACTCCCACAAGCACTGCACCAGGGCTTTGTTGGCTATACCAAGAAATGTTGGAGCATTGCAAACAAGAAAGTCATTCAGACATTTGGGCAGATAACTTGCTTCCTTTTCTCAGCGCTGTGTGGATGTTTGATGCTGAGGAGGTCATGCATATTCATAAGTAAATTCTGGATTCATCACAGAAGGCATTGGTGCAATTTAGACAGAGCAATTCTGCACAGACATAGCAAATTTCATTAAGAGAAAATTGTGTGTGCATAAATAAATGCATCCAGCGGTGTCTGTCAATGCAAATATAATAAACATCATAATGAAAGATGCAATAACAAACTAGAAAAGTACAATATCTATTAATAAACCTTGCACACATACACTGATAACTCGTGCCTTCCACTTACAGAAAATATTTGTATTCATGTACATGGGTTCGGGTAGGAATATTAATATTGTGGTATGCTATGGTTATTTGGCCACAGTCACACAGGCAACCGCCTGGCAACCACCTGTCGCTAGGG
The DNA here is from genome assembly GCA_015106735.1 of Paratilapia polleni. Lineage (NCBI taxonomy): Eukaryota > Metazoa > Chordata > Actinopteri > Cichliformes > Cichlidae > Paratilapia > Paratilapia polleni. Next base: position 9,812 of record VUQI01032743.1, on the reverse strand, counting down.
AAATAGAGTATTCCCCAACCAGCTGTGAGTGGTTGCACCTTTTGAAATGTCCTGGTTTCAGTGTTAAGGAACAACTTTTACTTTGAAGGCAAACTGTCTCTTTTCTGGTTTACGTCGCATTCTTTACAGTTTCACTGCTGCTCGTGGCTAGCGAGTGTTCGCAGACAAGTCGGCAGCTTCCATGCAAACTATGGCGACTGTGCTAATCTGGTGGTGACCAAAGCAATCACAATGAGGTTTTTGGTGCAGCACCCTCTTTGTGACTGTTCCACCTAGCAATAGCCAGCAACCTCCACCAACCACTCGCCAACAGTGAATACAAATTTTTCCCTTGCGACTGGAGGTTGCCAGGGGTTGGCCGCCTGGTCTCTGGGTCTGTGTGACTGAGGCCTTAGCAAAAAATCTTTTGAAATACTTTTACAGAATTCAGCTGCTGCTTATAACTAGAATAACAATCACTCCCATTTTGGCATTTTTACGCTGGCTCCCAGTATGTTTAGAATTGATTTTGAAGATTTCATTGATTACTTTTAAGGCCCTTCATGCCCTCAATCCTAGCTACAGCTCTGACCTCTATGTACCTTGAGATCCTCCAGCAGAGGTCTTTTGTCCATTTCAGGGGCCCAGCTGAAAACAAAAGGGGACAGAGAATTTGCAGTCAGGGTGCTGAGGCTCTGGAGCAACTTCCCAGAGGTAATCAGGCTGGTGGAGTCAGTCACTTCCATAAAGTCACATCTTAAAACATACTATGATGAGAAGTCTTTCCCTTCCCTTTTAATTTGCTTTGAAGTGTCTTTTTATTTCCTACATTTCTCACTTGTTTTATTCTGTTGGTCCTGTGAAGCACTTTGTAATCTGGACTTTGTAAAGTGCTATATTAATATAGTTGTTATTATTATTATTATTACAGTAATAATAGTGAATGATCCTGAAAAGTTGTGCAAAATTTTTGAGTTATGGCTAAAAACCTGTTTTGACTACAAAATATAATCAGCTCATCTTCAAATCAAATTAATGTGATTAACTGTATTAACACTGTAATGCAAATTTCAAGAAATTCCTACAAGGTATTCCTGAAATATCTACTTTGTGAGATGGACCTGCCGTACGGACAAAAA
>VUQI01032725.1:0-10226 GCA_015106735.1 Paratilapia polleni | reverse complement strand
ATGTGAAAGACTGGTGGAGAGCATGCCAAGACGCATGAAAGCTGTAATTGCAAATCAGGGTTATTCCACCAAATACTGATTTCTGAACACTTCCTAAGTTAAAACATTTGTAATGTGTTGTTTAAAAATGAATATGAACTTGGTTTGTTTGCATTATTTGAGGTCTGAATACACTGGACCTTTTTTGGTATTTTGACCATTTTTCATTTTCTGCAAATAAATGCTCTAAATGAAAATATTTGTATTTGGAATTTGGGAGTTATGTTGTCAGTAGTTTATAGAATAAAACAAAAATGTTCATTTTACTCAAACATATACCTATAAATAGCAAAATCAGAGAAACTGATCATTTTGGAGTGGTCTCTTAATTTTTTCCACAGCTGTATATATATATATATATATATATATATACACACAGTAAGTCTTATTAGACCTACATATCACTATGATTTAATCATAAATGTGGCCCCATTAAAACTCAGTACTTACTTGTTTTATACATATTTATATATTTGTGTTATATGAGAAAAATGTTCTTATGTAAATCATAGTATGAGTCATATAAGTCTTAGAAGACATATAATAAATATAGAAATGTATTTTTGTTCTATTAATCTCCACCTTGGTTCCCATTAATTCCCACAACTCACTACTGTATGTGACAGATATTTGGCTGGAAAATTAACATCTTTAATACTTATTTATACTTTTCTTATCACATTTAGTATGTATAATGCATAATAAATAATAGCAGAGTCAGTAGAGCCCAGGTACTTCAAACATCTAGTGTAATGCAGTCCCTAACCTATGAGTCCATAGATGCAGTTCATGATCTGTCTAATGACTTAATTTACATTCACCTGCACCACCAGCCAAAATAGAGCAACAGGACACAGTAAAATAAAATTGGCTCCTGTGAAGCAATCACTGCTATGACAAATTCAGAAATTAATAGTTTGCATTACTGAGCTGCAAAGCTGTGCATGATTGAAATTATAATTATAAGTGTTTCATGCTGAAGAATAGCACATTACAGTCTCACATGAAACATAGGCCCTTCTGGTCTGAGAGACTATCTGAGCATAGTGTTTCATCTGTGTGTGTGTCTGGATGTGTGTGTGTGTGTGTGTGTGTGTGTGCTCACTGTTCACATGACAGACATCTCCCTAGGGCTCTATTCAGAATCACCGAGGGCTTTCGGTTCCCAAAGTCTAATTTACTTAAACAAATGCTCTCACACTCGTGAATTCTTATGTAAATTGAGCATCAGCACTCTGGGGCTTCTATGTCATTGTAACATGATATTTCCTCAAGACAAGTTGATATTTTAAGACAAGGGGCTTATGAATAAAAATACCCTCAGTAATTAGTTTTAAATGTGACATTTTGAATGACAAATGTGTCATGAAACAGGTCATGAAAATTGGCTTGCTTAACGTAAAGTGCCAGATTACTGGAAAATACCAGGTTTCAGTAAGAGCACATTGATATACAGCATGCATTATCATTTCAAGAAGCACAGTTTCTAGAATAGAAGAGGAAAAAAAGGGAGAACAGAGATACAAACAAAAATCCTCACCTCATAATTCGGAGGGATTCTGGCACCAAACCCCAAAGCTGAAAATCGTTTGTCACTGAAACGATAAGCAAATTAATCAGTCATAAATTAGAGCTACTGCATTTCAGTCTGTGGTGGCTTTTGACTGCAATCTGGAAAATATTGATGTCTTATCCATCTGTTTATGTTTCTGAGGGCATACCTCATGCTTGTTTGCATTTTATAACGTGTTAAAAGCTTGAATTACAATTTGAAATCTGTCCCACCTTCTCTGCAGACAGCATTTGCACCTGTTCAAAAAGCTTCTATCAGTTTTTAGCCTCTCCATTTTTCGTTGTACCGCCTAGATGGGAAGATATTACTTTAAAAGACTGTTAAGCTGGATTCTGCACTCCTAGTCAGAGGCCAGGGTGCACAGTATGTATAAATAACAAGACAGTACACTCCAGATAGTGTATTATACTTACCCTCTACAATTTTATTTGTGTGTCTGAATTCTAAAAATTGGAATATGCAACATGAAATGAAAAAAAGCATTGTCCCATTCAGCTTTAAATTAAATTTAAATCTAACCCTGTGCTCCATGCCTTCTCAGCTGCTGACAACAAGTGTTTGCAGCATACAAACTGGATTCAGTACCTGTAAGTCCACTGGACAGCAATGCTGGCAAGTTGCTCACTTGATGGCTCAGTGACACAGTACCTGTGTGAAATATCTTCCTCTAGCATTTAATCAATCTTATACTGTCATTCAAAAATGAAATGCACCACAAGAGGCAATTTACCTACAGTATTAAACATGTAAAAAGATTTTTAGCGTATATTTTACTGCCCAGCTTTGTTCTCCTAGTCCTATTTCCATTTTTGTTCTAGTTTACTCTTTTTGATTGTATCTTTTTTTGCAAGGCATGCGTTTTACCAGGCGGGATAATAGCAAAAGACACAATTGGGTTGCATTATGGAAACTGAAGTATATTGTTGTGGTCACTCTGTCTCTGCAAGTTTAATTTTTGTCATAAGACTTTACTGGAGTACCCCATCAATGTGATTTATGAAAAAAAAATGTATATACTGTGTAAGCATACATACAGTAATGCCTGTAAAGTAATGTAATGTATTTCTGTAAACAAAAAGTGCTTACAGTAATACATTAGAATTTGTGGCGTTTTGGGAAAGCACTGGAGCTGTCACAACTTGTTTTCAGTCACATCAGGGATTCTTTGCCTACAGACAGCTTTCTCTAATGGCTCCTTCTGTTATCAGAACATTTATCGATTTCATGCCTTCATGACTGACAAGACAACCCCAAACTTCCCAGCTCAGTGCAATCACAAAGCATATCTTCAGCTCTTAGTTTGGGGGAACAAACATTTTGCAATGATATCTTTAATTCATTTACTCTGGACATGGTGTGGGTGCCTCAGAGGGTACACTGCGAAATGCACAGTGTCAGGAAGTTGTTGTGTTATTTGGTGTGTTGACAAGTGTTGATTGGAGAGCTGTTTATCCACTTATAGTGGCTAATGTGGCTTTGAGGCAGCTTTTCAGAGCTATCAGAAGTGTTTGATTAACTCTGATCTGTGTGGACTTACATAAACACTGGCAGGGAGATGATTTTCACACTTTCAGAGGGAGCAATAACTCTTAACTGACTGATGACTCTTGACAGGAGTAACTTCTGCTTGGCAAGTTTTAGCTGTACTACGATAATTAGTTGTAGTTGTAACAGCAGCATTTGTATTATACTAACAGAGAAATATAGCAATTTTTGCTTGTTATTATCATGATCACCAATATTATTATTACTAGTGCCCAAGCTCAAGGACAGAGGAGGAGGAAAAAGAAGGTTAATCTAAGGAATTTACCACAACCTGGCACTATAATAAATTATCAACAGCTTGTAGTTTCTCAGTTACTAAGACATCCATGAACATGGCTCATGGGCAAAACACTTGGATACATATATAGCATACATTATTGTATTCTTATTCTTTTTGATGCAATCTCTCTTTATGCTCTGGCTAATGCACTAAAATAGTCCAGTGACTGTGTTGCACTGAAATTAATAGATTTCTTGTTCAATAGGTCATGCAACTGATACAACAGCATGAAAAGAGCTTTAATATTACCTTTAACAATTAAATGTTTTCAACTGTAGTTTAATCCATTTTCTAAAAAAAAAAAAAAACACAAAAAAAAAAAACGCTTCCATCTACTGAATACAAGCTTTACTCCCACGGTTTTGACCTTTCAAACACACCGAGGCATTCTCTATCAATGCAAAGTAATAGGAAAAAAACGAATTATGTTTTGGGGTTCTATTGGTTTTTACCAGCTTTGCCATTGTACAGAAAGAGCTTTAACAAAAGTATTTCAACGTGGAAGAAATTATTCAAGCTGAGCCAATTTTGCCTTGGCATGTATTGTATTCCTGTTATAGTTTATAACACAAACATAGAAAACTGATTATCTCGACCCCGAGACTGTTGTGATAGCATAATAAATGCATTTCATGAAACTTAATAGATGTGATATGACATAGGGCCAGCCCAGACAAGAGAACAGAGGAGACTAGCTATAAGTGATTTTCATCATATGAGTTCTGCCTGAAGTCCATGGAGGTCGCGGCTTTCTCCTTTTTGTCAGCACACGTGAGGAGCCACAGGGCGATGTGCCCGGTGTAATAGCCCTCTCAGCAAGGTAAACGAGCCTCTACCCACACAGACAAAAGTTAGTCACTCCAACTCTGTAATGCACTCCTCTGCATGGACTCTAAAATCCCACATCACCTATATTCACTAAAGGCTAAAAGGTTTGCTTGCCCACGTTTTACACCTCAATAACAATTCCAATTTAAGAGGGAAGGGCTGCCTACACTTGCAGTCACCGTTGGCCCAGAGACATGTTTCCATGTATGATGCTTGTGTGTATCTATGTAAACATGAACGTAATGAAGCCACAAAGATGAACTGCTAATTTTCAGGCAGGATTTGGGTGTCTCCACTGCTATCTCATGCATGCTATAATTAGCCAGACAGTGCTCCTGATATTCAATAGGAGGATCTGCATAAATCACGAGTTGGAGTGTTAATCCTCATCTGGCTTAGTTTTGAAAGATGAGAGGGTCTTTCTCCAAAGCAGATAATATCATAAATAATTTTTCATTAATTAGCAAATACCTGCAAGTCTGCCAAGAATAAGTAATATTTTTTTGTGCATTTGTACTTTAATATTTGTTTGGAATTGGATGATCACTAAGTTAAAAAAAAAATACATCTGTGACTGAAGGCAAAATCTTAGAACTACATCAGCCAGTATTTGAATTTACAGTAAGAGGAATCCTCAGAGGAAAACAGGCTTCACGCTGCACCTCCTCTGTCTTTACATCAGATTCTACACCACGCTGTTATTTCTCCAGCCATAATGCCTCCTACTTCTTTTTGAAGTGCCTGCTATCCTGGTGTCAGCCCCTATCTCTGCATGTGTTCGTCTGTATCAAGGTAATGAGCCTGTGCAAGCTAAGAAGGAGGACCAGTCGCTGCAACAGATGCTGAGAGGGAACTGTATCAGTCAGTTATCCACAGGAGAAACAGCCACATGCAGCTTCCACTGTGAGCAAAGCAACTATGACAGACATGCAAAACAGCACGACTACAAGCAGCACCGTGTACTTTCAGGTACAGTTCGGCTACTACCTGTAACATCCCACCAAAAACAAATTAATTTCTCTTTTTCTTTGCCTGTTAGATTCATTTTCTTAAAAAGAAAAAGATATGCATGTCTGATGATAAGGGTATTTTTTTGCAAGGCTTGTTTTACTTTGTTTTTGTTTGTTTTTTTCTTTTCTTTGTTTACTCTCGTTTAGCACCAGTTGTCGCAGAGGACACCAGAGGCACTTAAAAAAAATCTATTCAGATATTCTGTAAACTAAAAAACATGCAAACAGCCACCCGACTGTAATTTGTATCTGACATGTGGGTGTGGGAGCTTGTGTGGCTAAGTCATACAAGACTTAAAACATTTAGGGATTACATGGCAAAAAATTTAAGTTATAAAAGCATTTTTATTATTTGATCGACAATGCATGAACAACATAGCACTGTGTAGAAAAAATTTAATGACAGAGATACTATAAGAGACGCACCATGATGCCTTTAGTTTTTGATAAAAGGTAACAAGTAATTATTATGAAAGTCAAAATAATTTCTGAACATCCATGATGTGAATCTCCCGTTCCACCATATCCCAAAAGTGCTCTATTGGATTGAGATCTGGTGACTGTGGAGGCCATTCGAGTACAGTGAAGTCATTGTCATGTTCAAGAAACCAGTTTGAGATGATTTGAGCTTTGTGACATGGTGCGTTATCCTGCTGGAAGCAGCCATCAGAAGATGGGTACACTGTGGTCATAAAGGGACGGACATGGTCAGCAACAATACTCAGGTAGGCTGTGGCGTTTAAACAATGCTCAGCTGGTACTAAGGAGCCCAAAGTGTGCCAAGAAAATATCCCCCACACCATTACACCACCACCACCAGCTTGAATCGTTGATACAAGGCAGGATGGATCCATGCTTTCATGTTGTTTATGCCAAATTCTGACTTCACCATGTTGCAGCAGAAATCCAGACTCATCAGACCAGGCAACATTTTTCCCATCTTCTATTGTCCAATTTTGGTGAGCCCGTGCAAATTGTAGCCTCATTTTCCTGTTCTAAGCTTGCAGGAGTGGCACCTGGTGTTTAGTCACTAAAATCAGCTTTGTTCCTCATTCTGATTCTCAGTTTGAACTTCAGCAGGTCATCTTGACCATGTCAACACACCTAAATGCACTGAGTTGTTGCCATATGATTGGCTGATTAGATATTTACGGTAACAGGTAGTTGGACATGTGTACCTAACAAACAAAAATCAAAATATGACACATGTGTCGCTTCATATTATTTACTTTTTTTCAATCTACTATACTTGAATGGGTTAGAAAGAAATCCCCTATTTGATAAGAAATCTTTGCCAAAAATTAGTCAGTAACTGATGCCTGCACAAGATTTAAATGCCTGTGGCTGGCAGGGTATAAAGGTCAAAATGTCATCTATTTCACACACACAGACAGAAGGAAGAAAATTAATGGTTACTTTGAAATTGGCTGATTTAAAAGGACCATAAAGGAGTGCATCCATAATATTGTGTCAGTGTCCTTGACTGCTGCCACCAAGAGCCATCTTCAGCCCCAGATTAGCCTCATGCATAAATAATACCAGCAGAGGCAAAATTTACTTGCTCTAGTTTTTCCAGGTACAAACAGTTTTTTCATCCATCAAAAGAATTTTGACTCACTAATGTAAACATGCCATAGAAAATAGAAACAGAAATAGAAAATAAATAGGACTGTATTTAAGCTGCAAGTAAACAGCTTCTTTTTTTTTTGTTAAGATTGTAACTCAAATGTTAGAGAAAATTAAAATAGCCAAATTCATTTCAGTGAAGAAATAAATGTGAGGAAAAGGAGCTGGTGGTCAACAGCTCAGTTCCATTAGCTTCACAACAAACTGGTGAGCAGAGCTATAATGACCTGCAGGGTTCTCTGCCCTTCTGTTTCAGCGCTACACTATTTCCATTACAGTCCTAATGCTGTGGTTCAGATGGAGTGGCTCCTTTCAGTGGGAGAGATTCCACTGAAATGGCATGCGAGGAGCACTCTGCAGCTCTACTTCACAACAGGAGACAGTGACAATCCCTGTAGGCCACAAAAAGCCTTTTTCTGAGAAACAAAAGATTGACAAACCTATCATAGTCCTGACAGATCTCCCCTACTGCTATCAGAGCCTTTAGGTACTCATTGGGCTGGTAAGGGTTGATGTAGTGCAAGGAGCAGCTGTTCCTGGGGTCTCCATTGGAGGCTGTGAAGTCAATGGCAACCTGGTGGGGAAAAAAATTACAAATTGTGCAACAAGAAAAGTTCATCAGAATCAATTAACAACTCAACTCAACTCAACTTCCTGCAAAGACTTTTACTTGGTTGCTTGGATGCTTATTACATTCCAAGCCATTATGAGTGAGGGAGCCTGAAATAAACCTAATGGCAGTATAAATTACATGATCAGAGGTAAGAACTTGCATTTTTTTTTTTTTTTACACCCACATAGACTGAAGCAACATCACCTCCCATACACTGTAGATCCAAGCAGCTAGCTATTTCAACAAGAGGGAACTGCATCTACCACAGCAGTCCTCATGATTAATATTCATTGCTTCTGTAATCCAGCCAGAGAGTGAGAATATGCACTAGAGAGGGCAGACCAAAGGGCAAGAGTTAAAGAACGTTTGAATTTATTCCATGAAGCTGCCTACAAGAAACCTAACTGTACAAAAAAACAAACAAACATACCATCGAGAGATTTAAAAAAAAAATCTTTAAATGCTAAGTTATGCTTCTCATTTAGAAAATATTCATGTGGATCAGCAAAGAAGAAGACATACCAAAAGCCTTCATCTAGTAGCAATATGTTCAGTGTGTTGAGTACATTATGTATGTAAATCATAAAACTAGGACCAGTGCAGTTAACAGCATTCAGTGACAGTGAAGCGTCATTAAAGACAGACTGTTTAATTTACCGTAAAGTGAATTTGGCATCCTCCCATGATGTAGTCTAAGAACGAGTAGACTCTGTGAAGCTGCGAGGAATAAAAAAAATTCTTTAAGGCAAAACCTCAGGAGTGCTTAGCTATGTTGTCAGAGGCATCTGGTCATTAAAACGGAATTAACACAACAAATCTGTTGACTGTAAAGGTTCAAAAAATGTATGTAAAAAAAGCAGTGGAAGCTAAAAATGTTCAGCGTGTAAACAGTCTTAGATGAACAGTAACAGTAACAGTGCCCATTTTGTAAACTAAAAGAATAAAACACTGACTGATTCTCTCTAGGGTGTTGCCTCTTCTGATAAACACGTTCCTGCAGCACATTCCTACCTTGAGGTCAGTGAGAATGACAACTCCGGAATTTTTATAGTTTCTCTTCTTCTGTTTGTACTTAGGATTCACACAATCCCACGACACCTTAAACAAAAGCAAGTGAAAGAAGAACAAAAGCAACAACTTGTGGCATTTCAAATATATAAAAGCACCCTGACTTTTTTTTTTTCCATCTGTGCTGGATTTCAGCAGAGTAAAATCAGAGGCACTTTGGAAAAGGATGAAATTGTTACACAGCTGTCTCTCCTGTCCTCTGCTCTGCTCCACCTCTACAATCACTGACCTTATTTCCACTGGAAATTTTCTGCATTTCCCTGAAAGTGGCGTAGAATTCGCCAATGAAGTCGTGCTTCCCCCTGGAGTCATGATCCCACACTAGGCACTGTGGCACACACACAGACAACACTGTTTACTACTTTCCCCCTGTCGATACGGCAACAGCATACAATACAACAAACTCATTTATTCATTTATCCCTAAAGTATTCAGAGAAAGTGCATATGTAAATCAAAGTGATGCATTTTCATTGTTCTACCCTTTTTGCTGATCCCAGCTGAATCACACTGGTCATACAGTTTCTGAGTCACTGACTACTGCTGTTTTTGCAGTTGTGGACTTATAGTTCTAAAACTTCCCCTACCTTGAGCTTCCGGTCTTCGTCACAGCTGCACAGAGATATGAGTGACACTTTGAAGGGCTCCCACACTGGATTCAGGTTGTTTTTAATGACCTGTTAGAGCAGGAGCACATAACATAGGAGGCACAGTGTTAGAAACGCATTAACAGCTGTTGATGAAACTGGAGTGGGAATGTGGTGAGGTTACCTCAGTTCTGTGCACAAGCTGCTCGGTTTCATCATCATTGATTCGATATATTTCCAAAAATGGGTCTGACTTGCTGAAGAGATCCTGCAGAAACAGAGAAGGCAAAACTAACTAAACCATTAGCTCTGGAAGTAAGAGATCCATGAAACAACCATGTTGCCAGAAAAGATTCCTCTGGCAGCATTGTGCCAATATTCTTCCTAAAATTGCTGTAAATCAGAAAAGGAAAAGCATGTAAAAACAGTAGTTTTTTTATTTTGCTTTTTTAGCTTTATTTGTTCAGGGAGTCTCATTGAGGTCAAGATCTATTTAACAAGAGATTAAATGATACAAAACACGGAGGGTTTGGTTTAATTGAATTTACAGTTTCTTGAATCAAAGAGATGGTGTTTGCAAGCATTTACAATGCAGCTATGATGATTTCTTTTTTTTTTTTTTTTTTTATTAACCTGTCCTGTCCGGCGGCTTTGGTAAGCAGACTGATGAACTGAATGCCTTGTTGTGCCAAACACATTTACTTTGCCAGGAGGAGCTCTATAAACTCTATAGGTTCCTCTTGGTCCATTTCTTTTTGTTTTATTGTTTATTGTTCAAATTATATAATAATGCCAGAACTGACAGGTGGGGAGAAGAAAAGAGAAGGGGAAGCAATAAAGAAAAACAAGAGGATGAGCACATCGGGTCACCAACCACAGCATCTGTAACAAAACATAGTCAAAAACAAACAGCGCCTGAAAGAGAGGAAAATAAATAAATTTTAAAAAAAAACCAAAAAACCAAAAACAAACAAAAAACAAACATGATGTGATATGTGTGTGTGTGTGTGTGTGTGTGTGTGTGTGTGTGTGTGTGTGTGTGTGTGTGTGTTTGTCAC
>VUQI01032723.1:0-10924 GCA_015106735.1 Paratilapia polleni | reverse complement strand
GGTTAAGTGGTAACTCCAGCCAACCATAATACACAGTACCCCTGAGAGCTCAACGGACTGCAGTTTAAGATAATGCATTTAAATAGGCAAAACTTAAGCAAATTAAGAAAAGGTCTTCAGTGTCTTCAGAAAAGTTCACATTTGAATATTCAGTTGTGGTCAGAAGTTTACATACGCTCATCATGGGCATGAATAACATGGTCATTTTGGGCTTTTAATGATTTCTTTGAACTGTTCCTTTTCCACAGTGGAACGATTGTACAGCATACATCTTTAATGATTTTAAAAACAAGAACCGGATGCACAAGTTTGAATTTATTTTGGATTTTCTCTAATCCACTCAGGATAAAAGTATACATACAGGCTCAAATATACATACACCCCCACTAATATGTGGTTAAATGTCCCTTAGCAAGTTGCTCCTCCACCAGATGCTTTTGGTAGCCATCAACAAGCTTCTGGCATAATTCTGGTTGGCTATCTGATCACTCTTCTTGGCAGAATTGGTAGAGTTCATTTAAATTAGTTGGTTTCCTGGCACGGACCAGGCTTTAAAGCATAGTCCACAACTTTTCAATAGAGTTGAGGTGGAAGCTTTGGGAAGGCCATTCCAGACGCTGTGTGTATATATACCACTGATCACAACTGTACACTTCAGTAGGTATGCCTGTTCAAAAGCTCATTCATGCAAATACTCACTCACATGGCAGCAGCTCAATGCATTTAGGCTCCAGGTAGCTACAGTGATGTTGTTACAGTGCTAGCTTTAATCACCTAACTCTCTGCAAGAAAGCAAATAAGCACATTTCCTGCAATTTCAACATGAGCCTGATAGCAAATTTTTAAAAACAGAAAATCTTACATGTGAAACATCTAAAAAAACAACAAAAACAAAACACTATCAAAGGTAGTAAAATAAAGTGGGTTATAAACTATTTATGAGTAGCATTCATCATTAAATGCTGTAAGCATTTCATCAAAACATTCAAACTGTATCAGACCAGCACATGAACAGTTTTACACTGTGCTTCATTTATCTCACATTTATAGAGAAAAAAAACAAAGGGGGTGAACTCTTTGGCCTCCTGTCCACACTTTAAACAGAACAATCCTTCAGGCTCTACAGTGGAGAAGTCGAAGCATAACTTGCACCTTCAGCTAAGGTGGTAAGCACCACTGGGTAGAGGTGGAAAATCGGACAATGTGTTCAACATTTCCTGACCAGCTCACCGACTAAGGGGCGAGTCTAAGCAGCATTCACTTTCTCTGTTGAAGACAACAACAAAAAGTTATCGCAAGCTTGACAAGGTTGTTGTTACGTGTGCTAACAAGCATATCACAGAGGCCACCAGCAGCACCCATCACACACCAGCTCTAATTCTTAAAAGACCAGCAAGTTGTCTTTTCTCACTTTGATTCTGATTAAGGCTGATACTCCCTGCTAAAGCCCTGCTGAAAAAATATGATGCTGCTGAAAGTTAAACCATCAGTCTCCGCTACTGATAAAAGTCTCAGAATTTTCTTCCTCCAACAGAGCTAGGTATTTCCCTCACCATTGTCCATTAACATACCAAACAATGATTCATAAGGATATGTAGGTCCAACCTTTCAACCTTTGGCTCTCTCAAAGCCATCCATGTTTTTTACTGTTCTTCATAGGAGGCCACTACGTGATACATTCATTACACCCTGTATTTTCAGTAACTTTACCTTAAGACATAAAAGGTAATAAGTGGACATGTCTTTGTTCCACATTAACTGCCTATAAATTAATGGCAGTTAATACAATAATTGCATTTTTTAACTTTATTGGACAGGACAATGCTCACTGCACTCAACAGCAGAATGACTCAGGTAGGGGGATATTTTCTTGGCACACTTTGGGCTCCTTAGTACCAGCTGAGCATCGGTTAAACAGCACAGCCCACCGGAGCATTGCTCCTGACCATGTCCATCCCTTTATGACCACAGTGTACCCATCTTCTGATGGCTGCTTCCAGCAGGATAACACATCATGTCACAAAGTTCAAATCAGCTCAAGCTGGTTTTCTAGAACAGTGAGTTCACTGTACTCAAATGGCCTCCACAGTGACTAGATCGCAATCCAATCCTTTGGGATGTGATGGAACAGGAGAATCACATCATGGGTGTGCAGCTGACAAAACTGGAGAAGCTGTGTGATGCTGTCATGGCAATATGGACCAGAATCTCTGAGAAATGTTTCCAGCACCTTATTGAATCTGTGCCATGAAGAATTGAGGCTGCTTTGAAGACAAAAGTGGGTCCAACCTGGTACTAGTAAGGTGTAATTAATGAAGTCTGCAGTGAGTGTATATAGATGAAGAAAAAAACATCTAAGCAGTGACAGTGACATCATTGGACTATAGGTACCAGACATACAATGTCACATGCACACGGATAAGGGTGCCCAGATTCTCTCTGGATTAAAGATCATCTCACGGCTGTAGAGTTCCACTGATGCTCTGCTGCTGGTGGTGTTGCAACATATGCAGTTGTTGTTGCATCCCCATCTATGCTACTAAAATACAGATAAGAATATGAGCAATATGAATATAAGCAGTGTAACTTGCTGATTTAGCTCTATCACAAGAGCCATTTTACAGTCGTCTTCTTTCACTGCCTTGGTGTAAGTGCTAAACAGTGCTCTGAGAAGAGGAAGAAGGTGAAATAAAGGAAATATGTTAGTATGTCAACCATCTCATGGCATTAAAAAAAAAATCATTATAAAAATTTGTACTATTGCTGTGATTATTAGAAACATGCTTTGGGAAAGGTAAGAATAGCTTAACTGTCAGACAAATTTGGGTAGAAAGTGGCCTAACAAAACAATCACAGAAAAATGATAAGGAAACAAGAAAACTGAGGAGTACACCCAAGACCAAAAAAAACACAAGTTTACCTTCTCTTACCTTCTCTGCTGTTGTCACAAATATTGCTGAGGGTTTGGTACTTTGGAAAGATATTATCCTTTTTTCTGCACAGAGATAGTTAAATATCAGGGGCAAGGATGGGGAAAAAAAGACTAAATTCAGCAGGATTTATGATAAAAGAAGAAGACTTTACTTTATGTGGTAACACGTAATAGCCAGGACTGTCAGGCTAGCAATCACCAGTGAGTAGTGGTAGTGATAATGACAGCATACACTAATGCACTGCCTTCTGGATCTGGATGTGTTTGCAAAAACTTTAGCAACATTCCTTTCAGCTGAGAGTGACAATATGTCTACAGCGTGTAATGTTTCAAGGTGTGATTTAAACTTTATTCTTAAAAGGACAAATAACATCTCAGCTTCAGAAGGACAGAACACAGTGCTGCTCCTTAAACAATCTTAATTTATAATTCAGTAAAGGGTTTAAATGACTTGCAAGTCATTGCATTGTTTTTTTTTTTTACACATGATAAGAAAAGAGACAAGAGAGAAAATGACTTTACCAAAATACTTTGTGTCACTCCATGGTGTCTCTCCTTTGTCTCCACTCTCTGCTTTAATAGCCATGCTGTACTGACAGTGAGGGGCCAGGGGCAGCTGAAGTGATGTTACTCCTTTTGATCCTTATGCTCTGTGAAAAGTATTGGGGAAAAATAAAAATTTACCAAATACTGGATGTACATGAAAATCATCGGCTAAAAATGTGGTGCTGAAAAGTTTGTAGCTAGGTGATTCATTTAGGTTTGTTTTTTTACTATTTTGGCTTTCGGCAGCACGGTGGTGAGTTTGCATGTTCTCCCTGTGTCTGTGTAGGTTCTGTCTGGGTACTCTGGCTTTGTCCCACATGTGGCTAGGTTAATTGGTGATTCGAAATTGGCCATAGGTGTGAATGTGAGCGTGAAAGCTTGTCTGTCTGCCCTGCAATAGACTAGCAGCCTGTCCAGGGTGTACCCTGCCTTTTTGCCCTTTTGACAACTGGGGTAGGCTCCAGCTCCCTTCAGCAATATTAAGCACACCAATTTTAGCAATGTAGTTTTTTGTTTTGTTTTTTTTCTCCTGCAGCATTTCAAGTTGCATTTGGCTGTGGACGATTGTGCTGCACATCACTATTCCAGGTCAGCTGTGCCTCTATCCGATTTATCATGTAGGTTTTTTTAACCATTGTATTTTTAAACGGGAATTCAGGTGCTGTGTTTAAATACAACCTCACAGTGGCTATGCTGAGACTAGCCACCTTGCCAAATGCATGCTGGGACAGCATCCAGCTCCCTCAAACAGTCGGCAGAGTACCCAATGGATGAATGTTACTAGAAGAAGCAAAACCAACACTTCTATGATTAATACTCCAGATACAGCTAGTATAAATTAGACATAACAGTAGTAACTGTACTAGGTTATTGATTTTATTTGTATACATGCATTGTTTTAAGTGACTGATATAAATTAATGCAGACATTTAACTGAATGGCTTTAATGTGATCCTTGGAAAAAGATGAATCTAAAAAGAGGGGTCCATAGAGAGGAGGAGGAGGAGGGGGTAATGGGGAAGAAGGTAAAGGACACCAGCACAGTAAGCAAAGAGGTGGGTCAACTCATGAGGTCTATATATAGCCAACTCCTCAATTTATTATTTCCTAAGGGGGATGAATGGACTTCCCGGATTTCATTTGGATAAGAAATGAGGCACAGCAAAGAAAACCCATCCGTCATCATTTTCGCATGCTGTAGCTATGAATGGCTCTTAAGAACATCATTTATTAAGCCTTGAGCTCTACTGTATACCTCCGGTTCCTCTTAAAATGTTCAACTGCACCGCTGATGGTCATGAATCAAGATATGGACCCTCAAATCCCCTGGGACAAAGTCTCTGGGAGAAAAATTAACTGCACCACCAGCCTTCTGCAGCAGCGCAGCATACTGGTGCTGATGATATCATCATATTCTCCATTTTTAGCTTTCTTTTCATTCACTTTTGTGCATGGAGGAATCTTAACTTTCTTCCCGCCTTGTCTTCACTTTCTTATAGCTCCATCTGTCGTTTCTACTCTATGAATTCATGATAAATGCTTTTATTCAGCTCACTCTGTGTTTTAATACTTAATAAACCTAATATCTGCTTCAAATTAACACATTAGCATTGGACGATTTGAAGACTCATTTAGTAGTCGTTCTGGCACCTTTTAGTAAAATCATATCATTTTAGAAACAATGTTGCAAGGCAGAGAAAAACAAGGTCAGTTTTTAATTGTAAAATGTTTTTTGTCATAAATACTTTATGTTACGTCACTTTATGTTATGTCACTTGAATTAATTATTTAAGATACATAATATTTTCATCTGTTTTGAGAATTATTATAGCTGTTGATCTCATTTATGTAAAAATATATATTTTTTAAAAACTACCGGCTCTCAATTTCTAGTCCTCTGAAAATAAATTAAATATCGATACAGGTCTGATCAATTGTCCAGATTAAAAAAAGACATCTGAAGCTCTGACAAACTGTGGTATGCCATATTTCACAATTCCTAACATTTAAATTATTAATAGAGAAAATAATTAGCGATGAAAATTATTATTGGACCCAGTTTAAATTATTTTGAGCATCATTGATTATAGCTTCAAAATTGTGTAGATTTTCTGCTTTTGTCACACCAACCTTCTGCATGTCCTCCTTCATTACAACCATCACCCAGCAGTGGCATAGTTTCCACCGGCACCCTGTGGTCAGTAGCACCGGTGGCAGTCCTAAGTTAACCCGGGTGTTGACAGATCCTGAATGGAAATAAATGCAACCCTCCTCATTAAACTGGGCTTGGGGCTGGCACTAGGAGTACACTGGCTTGTGGCCCCCCCGTGGCTGGGTTATCTTTACCTGAGGAATGTATAATGTAAATGCAAACACAGTCCTTACTTTAACAAGAATTAGTGCATTTATCAGTTTTTGAAGTTTACTTGCATACACTGAGTTATCTGTACATGTGAGTATAATTTTTACTCCATTTTTCTATGTAAAGAACACCTATGCACTGGCAAAGCACAGACTAATGAGATGCCAAGATCATCCGATTATCTTTTTCTGAATATCAGTATGTAGTTTCTGTTTTTTGTTTTTTTTTTACAGTTTCCTATAAAATAATCAAATTTAAAATTGCACTGATATGATTCTAATGCATCTGCTTGGCTCTCTTGCCAATCACCATGCTAGAGCATGGTTCTGGCTACAGAGCTATCTGATTTGTTACACGTGGTGAATAAAAGCCTGTAAGTGCTGAACACAGAGCAATGCATTCACACTCTGAAGCAGCCTGCTGAGCTAGCAGAGCTGTGGTTCAAAGTAGGGATGATTTGCAACGACTGATTTACTTGTCATTCAAGCAGGAGAAAATAAATCAGACCAGAAGTAGGAAAACACTCAGTAAACAGTCAAAACTGAGCAGAAAGTTAAGCACTGTATGTACAAATATTGTAGGTGCATTCAAGAGTATACCTTTACACATGGTTAATGAATAACGCAAATGATTGAAGCAAAGTTACTGACCTTGAAAATGGCTGAGAACAGTATAAAGTTTGGCTATTAACAGGGCACCATGACTGCAGCAATTAATAACTCCCAGTCAGTGTTCTTTTTCAAATGTTAATAAAACTAGTGTACCTGTAACTGTGCAGTACAAAAAAAAAAAGCCATTTACAGTTTTCAGAATTTCTGGCTTTGATTTTATTGAAACTCTAGGACCTAGTCTCTTCAGAAGTGTAGCCTTTTTCTACTGGTTATTGGAGTACAGGTTCTCCTCACTAATTTCTAAACCCTGATTACAGCCCTCTTTTAAGAATGAATGTAATAATAATAATTTGTGGTTCCCAAGTGTGCATTTTTAAAGGACAAGTGTCGAGTAAATAACAAGTAAAACAACATAAATTTCAATTGTTTTTTTATGTGTTTTTTACTCTTAAAAAAAAAAATCAATATCGGTATCATTCTCGAAAATCCGGTATTGGTCACACTCTTACTCATATTTCACACTTGAACACAGTTCATCTGTTGATTTTACACTGGAGTTATGCTGATGATTGACCCACTTGATTAACATCGAGTGCGGATATTGTGTTTTCTCTGAGTGCACCTGCTGATTGCTCTGGGCTCACGTCCATGATTAGGAAAAGTCTGTGTAATTGCGTCCCTGCTCTAATGGATATTTTATCATTAAAAAAAAAAAAAAAAAATGAGAGTAAAAAGAATCATCTCTTAGAACAACAAAAAGTCAGGTGAGACGTTATGACAGTTTGATTTATAGACAGCTCCACACTGTCATCAGTTACAGCAGAGATAACTTATGAGTCATTAAAATACCTTGTCTTGCTAATTGTTCTGCTGCAGTTGCTGAATTGGCTGAAGGCAATGTAGAAAAGCAAACTCATATCCTGTAGCGAATCAACCAAAAGTGCAGCAATTAGACTAAAGCCAGAGTCCAGTGTGTGTGTCAGCCATTTTAATCTGTCATCCTATAGCATTACATGGAAGCTAAGTTCCATTGAAAACCAGCAGCCTCCAGGAAAAGTGTAGCTGCTGACATACAGTATCCAATGAGATTTATCCCCCGCTGTTGGGGACTTCTCAAGCTAAATTAGCAGCAAATAGCTGCTGTCTCGGCCCGTTTTTGTCACAACAATGAAGCATGTAATTGTTCTGTACACATGCACGAAGGCCAACAGCAATATTTACCCTGCAAACACTTCTCCCTCACAAGTCTTTCATGCATGCAGGCCCATTTATTCAGGGCTCTCTTATCGGGTGCCACAAAACAGGCAGGTTTTGTGGTACTGTTGTTCTGTGTAATTGTTTGTGCACTGCTGGCGTGCACCTCACAGCCCTATCTCAGACATGCTCCTGTTGAAGCAGGTTGGTTGTGAAATCAAGTGAGAGGATGGTTGATTTGATTTTTTTTTTTTAATGTAACAGTGTAGGCCTGTCAAAAACAACCACGAACAGTGGTCAATTTGGCACAGAGACAGGTGCGGCATGTTGAGACGAATTGCAAAATGAATCCCTGATCAGCAAGAGGCCACTGCAGCAAAAATCATCACCTCAAGGATGTCTGAAGTGAGCCTTTCGCTAAGCTCAAACAAATAGGAGGATATTTTTTTCAAGCTGCCTTTCTTCTATCCTTGATACTCACTCTGTTATGATAAGGACTGAAGACTGAGTTATATTTTAACTCTGCATACATTTCCATAAAGACCTTTTGTCTGTAATTTCCATGATCTCAATCTGTCAATCAGCCCTCCTCAGTTACATGTGCAGCTCTGTGCGGTGGGAGGGCCCACTCTCCCTAAAAACATCATTAGTCAGCCCCAACTGTGGAGAGTTATTTCAGCAAGCAGCTCGTCAAAGGGGCTCCTGATGAGAGAGGAAAAAGGGAAACACATGCTCAACCTCTGACCTGATGCACTGTTGATAAAAAAAATTCCCCGGCAGTGTTAAGATGGGGAAACCACGGTGGCAAAATGGCAGACAGTGAGAACACAGAATAGATTAGAAGTCTCATGCGATCATGTGCTGGAGTAGCTGCACTTACACATTGCCCTCTGGTGGCTACATCTGCACAAACATGGCTGAGTGGATCTTCAGCCTGATAAATGCATTAGGGAGGGATTTATCTTTTTACATTCAGGGCTCAGCTCAGTGTGTTTGGTTTAAGTGATATGACATTTGTATTAGCATTACCAGAGATCCATACAGTATAATAGACAGCCACGTTAATCTATTAGTTAACAAGGGCTAATTTCGGCCTGTGTTATCCTCAGCTTGATATGTCTTGGTTTTCCATTATTGCAGCATTGTTCCAGTGTGAATTTGCTCTAAGCCAGTCTTATCAGGCTACTGCTTTCTTCCCCTCTTCTGGCTCACTCGCTACCCTCAAAAGAACTTTGTGTAATTTGGCTGTTTGAGCACATATTACAAATTGGCACAGAACACATGTGACATTTTCTAACATAAAGGCTGGAGAAAGCATAGGCATTATGTTTATATATATATATATATATATATATATATGTGTGTGTGTGGCTCTCCTACACACACACATGCTGCTGCCATTTTTCAAAATAATGCTCAGGCACAGGGCCAGATGTTTTAGATTTCAAATTTCGCTTTGGATTATGGCTCTATCCTACAGATTTGGTGGGATACAGATCAGAGATAAAAAGGTAATAGCATGTAAGATATTGCTGACGGCTCACAAATACAAATATGCACACTTTGGTTAACTGACTGCTTAGCCCTAGGACACAGAAAATCATAATTGTTAACGCTCCTGCTCAAATGGCTCATTCAGCACCATTTTTATGTCAGTTTTCTTACCCAAGGAAACTCCTCAGTTGGATCCAAAATGATGACGCAAATGTTAATTTTGCCATTTTCAATTCGGGAAAAAGCAGCTCGGCCTCAGCAGCCATAAAAAATATTTGTGAACCTGATTGGAACCCTTTCAGATGTTGTCGTATTTAACACGAGCTGGCTGATTGGATTAACACCACTTATATTTGTGAGTTTGTGACCTCGTGAAAATTACCTGGATTCCTGCTGGAAATGGTTTACAGAAGAAACTGTATGACCACAGAGAGCTTTGGGTTGAAAAATAAAAGGCAAAGCTTTAAATATCAGGGCCAAGTATGAAAGGACATTTTCTGTTCACTGACAGTTCAGGGATGTTTTGCATTCAGGGCTCATTTCGGGTCGTGACACAGCAGCGGGGGCTCTGGGAATTGGAGGCCAAGCAGCGCAGTTGAGTAGGCACCCAGAGAGTTTCTACCCTTTATCATCTTTATTCATCTTCTTCTTCCTCCTTCTGCTATTTGAGCCTGTGGCAGCCCTTAGAACCAGATAGTAAAAAGTTGTGAAATTTGGAACACCACCTGGGGACAGTCCCCTGATTCTTTGCACCAACTTTCATGTCTACATCTCAAGTTTGCTTTAAATAAATAGTCCTTTGCTGGTTTTATGTCATATATTTACTGTTACAGTGGTGTTCGAAAGTTTCAGATGATGATGACAGTATGTACAAGTATTCCCTGGAAGTAGGGATCTTCTTCTCTGAAGTCTGATGGTTCTATTGTCCCCCCATGAGATCGCCAACAATACCACCAATACCACCACCACCACAACCACCAGGTGGGTTTTGGGAGAGGCTTAACTTAGCTCGTTAAGGTGTAAGCATGAACTTGTGCATGTGGTGCATGAAATTAAAGTGAGGCAGATCAAATTTAATATAAATCTCATAATAATGATAATATTGATTTAATGCATTCATATGAAAAAAGCGAAATAGTGCCTTGACTGGCAAACTACAGGCGATCACTATCATCAACCCCCAAGATCATCGTCCATCAGCACCTGTGAGCCAAAAGCTCAGGCTTCAGACTGCCTTAAACACTGTTTCAGGCAGTGTTTCTGCTCTTAATCTTAATGATATCAGTCTTGTTGTTCTTCTTCTTCTCCCGGCTGCTCCCTTTAGGGGTCGCCACAGCGAATCATCTGCCTCCATCTCACCCTATCCCTAGCATCCTGTCACACCAATCCTCTGCATGTACTCCTTCCATGAATCTTATCTGTGGTCTTCCTCTTTTCCTCCTGCCTGGCAGCTTCATATTCAACATCCTTTGTCCAATATATCCACTGTCCCTCCTCTGCACATGTCCAAACCATCTCAGCCTTGCCTCTCTAACTTTGTCTCCAAACTACTCCCTCTGATGTACTCATTTCTAATCCTGTCCCTTCTGGTCTCTCCCAATGAAAATCTTAGTATCTTCAGCTCTGCCACCTCCAGCTCGGCCTCGTCTTTTTGTTAGTGCCACTGACTCCAAACCATACATCATAGCAGGTCTCACTACCATCTTGTAAACCTTCTCTTTCACTCTTGCTGCTATCCTTCTGTCACAAGTCACCCCTGACACTCATCTCCATCCACTCCACCCT
>VUQI01032717.1:0-31506 GCA_015106735.1 Paratilapia polleni | reverse complement strand
AAGTACCGTTCTCCTGGCAACCGCCAAACCCAGACTCGTCCATCGGATTGCCAGACGGAGAAGCGTGATTTGTCACTCCAGAGAACACGTCTCCACTGCTCTAGAGTCCAGTGGCGGCGTGCTTTACACCACTGCATCTGATGCTTTTCATTGCGCTTGGTGATGTAAGGCTTGGATGCAGCTGCTCGGCCATGGAAACCCATTCCATGAAGCTCTCTACACACTGTTCTTGAGCTAATCTGAAGACCACATGAAGTTTGGAGATCTGTAGCTATTGACTCTGCAGAAAGTTGGCGACCTCTGAGCACTATGCGCCTCAGCATCCGCTGACCCCGCTCTGTGATTTTACGTGGCCTACCACTTCATGGCTGAGATGCTGTCATTCCCAATCGCTTCCACTTTGTTATAATACCACTAACAGTTGACTGTGGAATATTTAATAGCGAGGAAATTTCACGACTGGACTTATTGCACAGGTGGCATCCTATCACGGTACCACGCTGGAGTTCACTGAGCCTCCTGAGAGCGACCCATTCTTTCACAAATGTTTGTAGAAGCAGTCTGCATGCCGAGGTGCTTGATTTTATACACCTGTGGCCATGGAAGTGATTGGAACACCTGAATTCAATGATTTGGATGTGTGAGTGAATACTTTTGGCAATATAGTGTAATTCTTAATTTTTATAAATGAACTAATAATTGGCATCTTAACCTTTCTATCCCCCCTCTTTCTCACTTGCTGTGAGCCATAAGATATTTCTGTCTGTACCAAAGGAGAATACTAACCAACAGGCTGACACTGCTGTCCTGAGAGCCATCCTGAAGTGCATCTAATATTCAAAGGGACCTAAAATACATAATAAAATATCATAAATAACTACAGCACTATATACAACATATTAACTTGACAATTTTTTAAGTAAGAAAACTGGGAGCCAGAATGGGAGGCTGATTAAATCCTCAAGATAAGTAACAGTAGCAGTAACACCGCTTGCCCCTTGCTCATTATCATCACTGAAAGACCCTTGAGCAAGATGCTTAAGCTCCATCTGCATCAGCGAAATTGTACAGTGACCAACACATCAGACTGTATTTGTACTGGGCAGCTTCCAGATCTAAATGTGTGTAACTGTGTGAGCATGGAGCAGGCTGTTGCTGAAACAGCAGCAGTTAGGGCCAGGGAAACCTACCCTGGATGTTAAAAATAGGCTATCCGATATATATTTCATATAACACATGATTACTGGAACTCTGTGGGAGGTTTAAGCTCCATCTCTCAATGTGCGTCTCATTTCGTTAGAGTTTGAGTCATCAGAATTAGTTAAAACAAAATGGCTCAGCTGCATGGCACAGAGCAGCACAGCTAAGGACATGATCCCTCCCTTATCACTAAACACACTGCTCTGAGTTGGATGGAGATCAAGCATATTTCACTTTACCGTGCAAACAAACTGGGTATATCAACCTCACGTACTAGCACAGCACTTCTACAGAAAATTAGAAGTGGTACGTAAAGGTTAAACTTGTGTCTGTCAGTACAAGCTGGGACAACATGTGAAAGTGAAGGCAGATGGTTTCAATATAACTAGAAATCACTGCTGCAGACTTAACAACCACTGGAAGTTACAAAAGGCTACTTTTCTTTAATTAGTAAACAAATTAAACAGATTTTATTTTTGTTTGTTTTACAAACACATTCTTTTCAAATGCATTACCTAATTTAATTCTTTTAGTGGCAGAAATTAACATACATTACTTTTTATGCATCTCGTCAAGTTACGTTTCCTGAAAAAGCATGTGACCATCTTCAAAATCTGATCAAAATAATTTGCAAAGCAATGCATTTTGATATGGCTCATCCTCTGTGCATACAGTATTTTTTTTTTTTTAATTCCTCCTCTAAATGTGTTACTTCTTATCAGAAGCTTCTCCTTAACGATGTGACAAAATCTCTCCACCTAGACTCAAACCACTGATGCTGCAGATCATGTTTGGTGTCCTAACCTCAAAGCTATAGCAGTGTCCCTTGCATCATATTTGAGGGCATGAAGTGCATGTGTTTGATGCTGTAAACAAGCGCCTTAGCAATATATAAGATTAGTAGGTGATATTTAACAAAAATACTCAAGGCACACTAATGATTTACCACATCATATGTTGTCTTCATCATCATTAGAGGAAAATATGAGATTAGAAACACACCAATATGTCTTCAGGCTTATCACTGTTATTACCCTGCACCTGTCAAACTCCAATGATACAATCAACATGTCCTCACTCTAACATTAAAAAAAACCCCACATGACTAAGAAATTCTGCACCCCTACCTGAGGTCATGTGTGTGACACAATGACCACTGTGACATCCTCTCCAGTGATGGGAAACCCCAGGCTGCAGATAAGCCAACTCCATGTGTGGGAATTGTGTTTAGTAAGGGCTTATTAGCAACCGGGTCAGATCCAAGAGAAAACAACCTAAGGAGGGTAAGCTAAAGCCACGCAGCTGTTTCACTGCAAAACAACAGGGCAGCCTGAGTAGCAATTAATTAACAATCTGCAGCCAGAGAGCCAGGTCTGTTTTCCCTCAGCGCTGACACTTTGCCTCTATAGCCTTTCA
The DNA here is from genome assembly GCA_015106735.1 of Paratilapia polleni. NCBI lineage: Eukaryota > Metazoa > Chordata > Actinopteri > Cichliformes > Cichlidae > Paratilapia > Paratilapia polleni. Next base: position 28,890 of record VUQI01032717.1, on the reverse strand, counting down.
CACAATGTATATGTGTCTGTGTGTGGTAAAATCATATATCCATCCAGACTTGAATTCAAATGCAGCACATGGTTTTAAAAACCACAAACATCATAGCATCTACTTTCAAAATGGCTTCTGCAAATGGAAAGAAAACTGGTCACAGGGTCATGTGACTGCAGCTCGGGGCAACAGTCAGGAGCAGTGGGGCGGCAAATTAAGTATTGAATACAGTAAGGGACTGAAAAGATTCCAAGAGAAATGACAGCAATGGGTGCTTGGATGACACTGGCCACCAGACGACCAGGGCCCTAAAAGATACAAAGCAATCTGAATTACTGTGACCCCAGTAAAGTCATTCAACCCCCACTGAGGCCCCTACCATCTGTGACATTATGGCTTCTGTGTGGGTGGAGTGCTTGGCCTCATACTGAACGAGCTGTGCATTCTGTGCTGCTTCATTTCCCTATAAGTCTTCCTAATGTGATTATTTAAAAATGTACAAGAGGCTACACACATGCAAAGCTCTTCATACTAGAGAGACCCTTAATTTTATATTTTCTTATTTCGGCCAAAGCGACCATTGTGCAAGGTGGTATTCCTTGCACAGATGATCTCTTTGTGAGAAGTTGCATGCAATTTTGTTTTTATGCTTTTCATGTTGAATGACTCTTTCATCTGAATCCCAATGAGCTATTTTAGGTTTGAGCCAAGTTGCATAAGATATTGAGGATATCATTTATAGGGTAATTGCTCAAAGGCCTCACGCAAATCTTGAATTCATGATAAACACACTTGAAGAAGCCGGAAGAAGAGAATATTGGCTCAGCTAGCACTGAGTCACAGCTGACCTCTGATCTGTCTAGGCTAGATTTCAGCTAAAAATGTGTACTGGAACATTAAGAGAACAAGGGGCATAGTATTTTATTAGATCCATCAGACAGAGCATTACTGTAGTCAGAAAGCTGAGCTGAGATGGTGGAGTTCTTTCAATTAGAGATAATGTGCAGCTTTGTTCCTGAACTCCCGCTACTCTATGGTAATTCACCCCTGCTGAAATGGACTTGGGGCTCCTGTAGTCATAATGGTCTCATTTTGGCCAAGTTTTAATAGGATTACAGGGAGGATACTGATCGCTGCATTGCTTGTTATTTACCACCGAAGACACTGTGTGGACCAAACCTAAGATTATTCTCACCACCCACTTTATTAGGTACACCTTGCTAGGACTGGTTTGGACCCCCTTTTACTTTCAGAACTGCCATACTTTTCGTGGCAAAGATTCAACAAGGTGGTGAAAACATTTCTCAGAGATTTTGGTCCATATTGACATGACAGCATCACACAGCTGCTGCAGATTTGTTGGCTGTACATCCATGATGAGAATCTCCCATTCCACCACATCCCAAAGGTGCTCTACTGGAATGAGATCTTGTGACTGTTGAGGCCATTTGAGTACAGAGAACTCACTGTTATGTTCAAGAAACCAGTATGAGATGATTTCAGCTTTGTGATACACCACATTATCCTGATGGAAGCAGCCATCAGAAGATGGGTACACTGTGGTCATAAAGGAATGGACATGGTCAGCAACAATACTCAGGCAGGCTGTAGTGTTTAAATGATGCTCAGTTGGTACTAAGGGGCCCAAAAGTGCCAGGAAATATCCCCCACATCACTACACCACCACTACCAGTCTGAATGCTGATACCAGGGAGAATGGATCCATACTTTAATGTTGTTTATGACAAATTCTGACCCTACCATCTGAATGTTGCAGCAGAAATCAAGACTCATCAAACCACACAACATATTTCCAATCCTCTATTGTCGAATTTTGGTGAGTCCGTACAAACTGTAGCCTCCGTTTCCTGTTCTTAGCTGACAGGAGTGGCACCTGGTGTGTTCTTCTGCCACTGTAGCCCATCTGCTGCCACTCGCTGGATATTCTCTCTTTTTCTGACCATTCTCTGTAAACCCTAGAGATGGTAGTGCGGGAAAATCTGAGCAGATCAGCAGTTTCTGAAATACTCTGAATAACCCGTCTGGCACGAACAACCACGCCACGTTCAGAGTCACTTAAATCACCTTTCTTCCCCATTCTGAAATCTCAGACATTTTGAAATCTGAAATCTCAGAATTGGAAAGAAATCTCAGGCCTAAATGCACTGAGCTACTGCCGTGTGACTGGCTGATTAGATATTTGTGTTAACAAGCAGCTGAACAGGTGTCCTAACAAAGTGGCCAGTGAGTATATATTTATTTATATATGCAGAAAAATAATTTGATTTACAGTATTCATGTTACAGTTTTCTGTATCTTTCATCATCATTTTGAGCAGTTTTCCATAGATACATCTTGTAAAGCTTTGCATTTCATGTCATCGCATCTCTGCTTCATCACAGAGAAGGTCCACTGAACAGATTTCACCTGGCATGCACAGTTAGATAACTGCTAAGTGTGTGGCAGAGACAGATTTCTGCAAGGTAGCCTACTGTAGTTTCAAAGCACTCCCTGTTTTGTAATATCATGGTAGAGAGCCAACAGACTGACAAAAGCTCTGGTAAATCCAAAAACACAGCACGCAGTGCAAAATATGCACCAGAGCCAGATTCTGCAATTCATGCCCAAGAGCCTTCAAGCCTCTAGCCACAATACATCAGTGGGAGTGTGCCAAGCATTTGTCAGATGGTATATTTTATTTAATAGTGATTAAAATAATAAACTCAACTAACATGGCTCAAACTTCAGTGTTAGGCAAAATCCTGCCATCCAGCTCTCTTATAAGGTGTTTATGTCCCCATATTTGGTTAATATGACAAATACTGGTGGAATTGCTGAGCATATTGATTAAAACTCTTTACTCTGCAACAACAAACAACAGACTGAATGACATTCACATGGTCACTCAACGACTGATCTGCTACACAGTCAGCGAAAGTGCAACCATCTAGGACAGGACATTTACAGAGGCACCAGGCCTCTGTGTTCAGCCTCAGGGCTGCACAAATGCTCTGAATGCAAACATAAACAACACAAGCATCCACAGAAAAAATATGACCATGACCATCAATCAGAGATGTCAGCAGGGCAATTACACCTTCATGTCATCAAAATGTGAAACATCTTGCTGGTGATCTGAATGCAATGACTGAGATAAGGATGTCAAAAAAGTGCTCAGCAGATCATCTCACTAAAGAGAGTTAAAGAAAAGCCTCTTTCTCATATATCTCATTGTGCGCTGATCCGAAGGGTGGTCCAGAGGGGCTCATTTACCAACCTGCTTGTGTAGATAAAACAATGCTTATTCTCACCTGCAGCTAAATGTGACTCAGCTATTATCAGGAGGGATCCTTGAAAAGGGGGGTGGGAGGCGCCAGGGTTTGAATGCTGAGCGAGGAGCTGCAGGAATCATTTACAGCCAGTTGCCATACATTCTCCCTCTCCCCCTCAGCACAGCCCCTTTCCCTGTCCCCTGATAGGTCGATTAATCATTCTGTCACAGAGACAGTGACCCAATCTGCATGTAAGGCTGTGCAGAAGAAATGTGACAGAGGAGAGGGGTTCTGCAGCACTGGAGATAGGCCAATAACATTTTACAAGGGAAAATACGTAGAGAGGGAGACTCAGTTAAACTTAGGGAATCATCCATTATTATTTCATTGATGAAACTGGCTTGACGTCTTGGGAACTACACATTTCCTTTTTGGCAGAGAGTTAGATGATGACAATGATATTACACTCATGTCTGTCTGTTAAACAATAAACTACAACCGGCAGCAGGTTAGATTAGCTTTACAGCCACAATAATTAGTTAATAAAGAAATATTTGCTGATTTCTGCCTCTCATAATAAGAATAGCCTTCCTAATAGGTTGGTCAAAAAAGAAAAAAAGCACAGGGTTCTGTAAAGCTGTCATGGCCATTTTTCCGCTATTTGTTTTATGCGTCATGACTGACAAAAAATTACAACAAAATAATCTGCACATTAATAGATAAAACAATGAGTAACTGCAGACCTACCTAGATTACACACAAAGATTGTAAACAAGGCAAACAGATTGGCTCTGACCAACAGAAACAAAATCTGCCTTATAGCACCTCTTTAAAAGTTTTGATTGGTGGAGTTTCCTATGTTGGTGCTCTTAATGCTAAACTAAGACTGCTGGTTATAGCTTCATATCATTTATGTAAAAGTCAAAAAGTCATTCCTTTAAATCTGAGATACTCAACTTATGGCCCACAGGCAACATCAGGATCACCATCTGGCTGGCTGGCCCACCATTTTATAATTCACTAGATAAAACTGACTTAAGAGGTCCCAGCTATGTTTAACCACCTTCAAATGTAGCCAAAGCATTTGAAACTAACATGCAGTTGCTGCCACTGAATGCAGTAAAATATATTATCTTCATATAAGCCCAGTATCAATTCTTATACCAGGTTAGCCTATTCAATAATTTCATGTATACCTGCTTTAAACTTAACTTTTGAATATACATGTAACTTTCCAGACAGCTAATCTCTGGGTAAATTAATTGCTGTAGTATGATGAAACACACTGAAAACCATATCACTCCTTCTCTACAGCAAGTGTGCCCCCTGCTCTGTGTTATGCTCTCCCTGACCATCACAAACTGTCTCCTCCAATATGAAGCTAAAGGGCCAGAAAAGAAAGCTGCTGGAATTTTTACCATGACTGGCATGTTTTTCTCTCCCTGTAAAGATTAAAGAGTGGCGAAACTGCCCCATCAGCACTGCAGGAGGCTGTGACTAGTGACAGTGTCTAACCGTTTAACACTGAATCTCTCTGCCATCGCCTGCCAGCAACACGCCATCACATGGGCTGGGGCCAGAACTGGAAAGGCTCAGCTCTCACCTGGAGTGAAAAGCTGACAGCAGCTGAGCAATCACCGTGATAGTTGTGTTAATGTGTCAGAGAGAAAAATCACTGAATCATTCTTCAACATGGCTGGCTTTGTCATTTTAAACAAGGTTTTGCTTGTGGAATACTTTAAAATATGAGCTTAGAGAGAAAAATCTAACCTAATAAAGCTACGGGAAGTTGGAAAACAACAGTAATATGGGTGAAGGAGGGCACACCCACTCTAACACTATACAGTAGGACGGGATACAGGCTGCACAGTTAGAATAAGCCTCTTTTCTTTCTGTTCCTCTTTAAGCAGTTCCAGCATTTGGGCACCAGCTGCCTTCTTGGAAGGAGCCAGCAAAAAAAAGAAGAAATAAGATTGGTGAACTTCAAAGCTTCCTCTCATTTTTCTAGTTATGTATGAGAAACTCTCATACTAATAGTATTTCTTAGTGTGAGAGCCACTGGGAGCGGCTGCCGGAGGTTTGAACTTAATGAGCCTGCCTGAATGTTTTAGAGCCTGACAAAAAAAAAGAATCATCAGAGCATGCTCAGAATCACACAGTCTCCTGCACTGTGATTATTTGACGAGTAAATATACAGAGAGAGTACATACAAATCTGCACGCACACATAATATGGTCCTCACGTTCTCCACAGTGTGCTTGTTTACTAGACTTCTGAAACCTGAGTGATCATGTGACCACTTCAAATGCAAGCCGTTGACTGACTTTAATAATTACAACAAAAGATGCTAGGGGAAAGAATAAACCTGGTTTATATTCCAAGATGTTATTCAGGACAAGGTAGAAGAATGAATAATTCTCTTTGTGCATGATGTAAAAATTGCGTTGCATCTGGATTTTGTTTTCACAGCAGGCTGAAAACCCCTGGCTTTCAAGAACACTGTAAAAAATAATACCCTAGCTATTCATAGCCTGTTTTGTTATAGTGGGTTTTAATTCAATTGGATTTAATAATAACTCTGCTGTGCTAATGACAGGCCCAGAATTGCAAGAGTCAGCATTAGGAAGTAAGAAGTACACGCAGCCCAAGATAGGTTTCGTCCTTGGTACTGTCACCTCAGTGCTGCCTATGCTATATGTCCCATGAGAGACAGCAGAAAAAAGAGCATCCTGCAGCACTTTATGAAATCCCCACCCCTCTCTCTATACTCCTCAGCACAACTGTCAGCCTCTTTTTGTGTCTGACTACTCAGTCTAAAAAGATAAAGAGCACTGGGGCTTGTGTCTGTTTTGTTACATTGTGGACAGACCTGGGTTTTTTGTGTAGTGTGCTTTTTTTGGCTCCACTTGGCTGTTTCTCAGTGTTCAGGGATGTTATGAGAGATACTGGTGTAGCTAAAGGGGTAAGCAGAGCATCTGTCAGCAGGGCAGCCTCCTGGACACTCTCCAGGAAAGAGGTACAACACCCACCAAGCAAGCTAAATGAGCCATGATCAATGAGAATAATCTAGATCTAAAGCTACACTCACCTTCCAAAAATTCACATAACAGTCCCTGATTTGAAATCATAACAGACTGCATACAAATTTCATGAACACAAGGTCCATGGTTAGATCCCAGGGCAGATAAGGACCCAAGGGATGTTCAGTATTTCTTTCACAAGGTTTATGAATTGGCTTAGAGTAAAGTTGAGAACACATGCACCAGAAAGTAACATGCACACAGCACCTGCATTATGGTAAAATCAAGAAAGAAGAAAAGCTGAACTCAGATGCGGCAGGTAAAAATCCTTCAATACGGCAGCATCCACCAGCCCATAACTCTATTCCGGATTCCACAATGGAAGTGCTCAAGCAAAGCTGAGAAGAGAGTTTAAAATACACCCTTACCTAGCACTACCGTAATTCCGTAATCCTGTTCTCCACAACAGGTAAACCCATTCACCAAATAGGCACTTAGGGTTAATGTTACAGTGCCTTAATAACGTCCCTCGACTGCTTTCCCATCAGCACCAGAAACTGCAGTCCTCTTCGCACTGTTTCCACTGCAGCAATACTTGTTCTCCTATACACACACATACACTCTCTCAGTCATTCTCACTGTGACTACCCCCACCTCTGTTTCTCTCAATCCCCTCCTCCTCTCCCTCTCTTCACTCTTTCTTTCACTGAATGGAACCCCCTCCCCTCCTTTCACCTCTCCCTTCCCCTTGCTTTCTCTCCATCTTCAATCTCTCCCTCCGTTCCAGCACTCACTGCTCGGACGGCTGATTTGTGATGCTGCTCACAAGGTGCTGTATGCAGCAATCTGTGCCCAAATGCATAAGGGCAATCCAAAAGCAGCCAGATGCTCTACAGTTCGACCGGCATCCATATCCTTATTCAAAAACCATTGCTGCTGAGGGACTCAATCCGTTTTGGATATGTTCCTGAGCTAATGAGGCTGCAAGTGCTTGAAAAAAGCACGGATGAAAATAAGCAATAAGAAAAAAAAAAGATATATTACAGAAGACACTTCTAGACGATAATACAAAGACACCAAGACGCCTGCTTACCTCAGCAGTAGTTTGCTACTTTGGCTCCCTTTTCATTTATCTTCTTTATGTCTTTGGACTAGCATCACGGCCACTGTCATCATAACAGATTTTATTCTAGATATACATACTGCACTATAGCTTATATAAATATATGTTAATGAGTCTTTGGTATGATTTAAAAAAAATATTTCCACTGCTCAATATACTGTAAGCTTGTGAAGCTTGATAAATGTTTTTCTGTATAATTTATTGCATAAATACTGCAAAACTGTCAACATACCACTCATCCCTTAGCTTGCACAACTTTTTTTTCCCCTTACAGAGATCGTTTTACTGTGTAAATCTGCTTCTTGATGAGAAGATGTGACGAGTACTTTCGCTTAACACCGATGCTCAGTCAGACAGTTTGGAGCTCTCGGGGTATTGCTGTGTGTCACCGAGAATTATCATCCTCCCCTAAGTGAATCATCCACCTTATTGGCCAGCAATGAGCACTTGAACCAAAAATCAATAAAGTCTCAATCACTAAAAAGGGAAGGGGTAGGGATAGAGAGGGAGGTGGCTTTTTGTAATTTCAAAACATATATCTGGAAAGGGAGGAATGCAATTTGTTCCCTTCCTGTAACAATAGCATTTCTCAGTGTTGGGTCCAGGCAGTAATGTATGCTCACTGGTTTTGAATTAGAAGTGATTTAGTAATTAAAGGGATGGTAATGGTATTCCAATAATGCTCACATAAAGACAAATGAGTACAGCAGAGCTCTGTACATCTTTGTTCGGTCCTTATATCCTCATCTGGCTCTTGCTAAAGTGTACAAACTCTGAAGGACAGTGATTTTATGTATTTGTTAATTCCATCAAATCCAACAGTCGTTAGTTTGATTCTAATTTTTTCATGATCTCCCTATCTGTGGCACAAATCCCATTTATTTCTAAATCTTTAATAACATTCACACGCTCACACTCCAATGGATGCATCGGGAGCAACTTGGGGTTCAGTATCTTGCCCAATGACACTTGAGTCGGGTATCGAACCAGAAACATTCCAACTGCCAGGCAACCTGTTCTGCCAGAGCAGCCACTTTAACAGCAATGGGTGGTAGGGTGGTGTAGTGGGTAGCACTGTTGCCTCAAAGCGAGAAGGTCCTTGGTTCGAGTCTAAAGGCCTGGCTGAGGCCTTTCTGTGTGGAGTTTGCATGTTCTCCCCATGTCTGCGTGGGTTCTCTCCGAGTACTCTGGCTTCCTTCCACAGTCTAAAGATGTGCATGCTAGGTTAAGTGGTGATTCTAAATTGGCTGTAGGTGTGAATGTCTCTCTGTGTTAGCCCTGCGACAGACTGGTGACCTGTCCAGGGTGTCTCTGACCCTATCACAGCTGGAATAGGCCCTAGCCCCACCGTGACTCTGAAATGGATAAGCAGAAGAAAATGGATGGCTGGATGTAGCAAATGAACAGTTTGCTTTCAGAGTTATTTTTTTAAGGCTAATTTATTAACCAGCTGGGTACTAAAGGTTATAGCAAACACTACTCAAAAAATAGTTATTTTTTGGCATCTTTGTTCAGCTGTAGACTGTTACACATTTGGTGTTAGTGAGTTTTTAGAGCAGCAGGATGGTAATTAAGGAATTGATTCAAAATGACTACACTGCTCAATCGTCAATCCAACAGTGTGGTTCACTAATGTGTTTGTGTGGTTTTTTTAAATACTTTCTGGGAAAAGAGAAAGCTGAGGAATACTTGCTATGAGGATCTTTTTATTGTTGGTTTTGGTCTTTTCAATGTCTTTGTTGACAGAAATATGGAATATTGCCTTCAAGATCACAGCGACCCCAACCACTCTCAGAGGATGGGTGCTTCAGGTCTTCCTGCAGCTTGATGCCTCCATATTGTGTAGGTTGAAAGTAAAATGGCAGCCTTCCATTACAATATAAACTGACCAGCTCAATAATTTCAAAAATGTAACGACATTCAGGCATTGTCATTGATCTATGAAATTCAGTCAGCCCTGTATTCCTTTGTGCATTCTTTTCCACATTATAAGAGATATCTTACAGCCCAGTGCCCTGGTCTGAATCAGTGTCTGAGTGGGAACAGCATATTGATCCACCCAAGATTCATAGCATGCTGCGTACACACATAGTAAGCAACACTGGCACCTCTTCGTTGGGATGTGAAACACAGAAGGATTTTTAGTGGCAAATGACTAGTATAAATGCTCTCATCATAATTTGTATGCTGCTGACTATTGCTGCAACAGCAGATTCTCAGTACAACAATAATCTAGTAATCACCTGCATAATTTCATTGAATAAAAAGTATATTCAAAAAAAAAAACTCCACCAGACCTTACTTTGAACTAAACAGGCCAAGTCTCCAGAGAGATTCAGTGCAACTTAGAATCCATATTTAATAAGGCATGCGTGTTGTGGAGACTAAGTGCATGGAGCTTACAGTCGTGTATTAAAAGCTGCTCAGTCAATGACTATAGGCAGCCATTAAAATGCACTACCCAGCTCTCTACAAAAATCACATGCAGCACCATGTGTTTTTCTGTGCAATATTAAACTCAAATAGCTGTATTTAGCATGGTGACTGCATTTAGGAGAAAACCAGAACCGGAACCAAATTCAAAAAAATGAAACAAATGCAAAAAGAAAAATGCTGCAGAAAGACCACCAATATAACTGATAGTTTTGTGTGACACTTAGGCTTAGTCTCAACATTGTTACTTGCCTTTTTCTGCAGCGGCTACGTCAAGCATAGCAGCTTATCCAAAATGCGCCTATCATTACATCCTGGGCTAGGTCCAGTAGCAGCTTTCCTTTTTTCATGTGGATTCCCTATTTGTATGAGTATGATATTTATTGGATTTGGAGTGTGTTTCTGTATGTGTGTTCTTGTATTAGCTTTTTCTTTAAGTACCAAAATAGAATTTCAAAAGAGAAGCGGAAAATAGAAAGCATGGCAAGGAAAAAGAAACCATGAAGCTTATTTTCTGTGTAGGTGACAGGAGGAAATAAACACTTCCATACAAAAATTATGGGTCTTGTCACAGCATGTACAGGAAACATGTACAAAACATGTAACGTCATCTAATGTTTCTTTAGATTTACGTCTGTGGTGGCTTTCAGTTCAGTATTGCTGCTGTTGTCCCATCTCCAAATCTTTTTAGTGACTGCTGCCTTCATGTTCTTGCGGTAAATATTTCATGCTGTGGCTAGCAGTCAAGGATTTGAACTGGGAGTTCTGTAGCTGTGCTGGCATTTGGTGCTGCAGATGTGAGGACAGCAACAATGCAATACTTTGTGTTTCATTGTGTTGGCTCATTTTAGAGCTGGCAGAGTGAGGGGAAACCTCACTGCTAGAGCCATATGTATGTGCCTCCAAACTGCTGTTAAGGAAGCGCTACAGTATGTGCTGCTGCAGGTTCACACAACGTATCATATTTATTATAATCTCACCATGTGCATGTAGAAAATTAGGGATGCAATAATTAGTGCAGAGTCAATTATGAGAATGTTATTTGGCAGCTTTAAGTAGATCACAGAAAATTCCACAAAATCCAACAGATGTACAATTTAAAGTCAATCTTTTCCTATAGTCTGATGATACAGTGTTTAAAGGAGCTATAAGCTATAATCAATAGTTTTATGTCAACAGCTGATCACATTACTACTTTTCTCCTCACCTCTGTGAAAACAGCATCTTTCATCCCACTGCTTTATTTTTAGGGCCCACAACTAGTCTTGCAGTTCGGTTTACACAACCATCGCTATGTTTTCACCTGCAGCAAGCACTTAAAAACCGGCGCATCCTTTATGCTCAGCACTAAACCACACATAGGAACAACCAAGTGAATCATTTAGCAGTTATATTGCAAAATATTTCCCTCAGACGTTGGTGGGGACCAAAACAAAACTAAAGGGAGTCAATATTAGGCTTATAAGGTTCACAGAAACACGATACAGTGAATCTTAATAGTGCTCTATGCCATCTCACAGATTTGCCAGATGAACTTGACAGGTATGTCAGTTTACATCTAGTTTTTGTTGACAAAAAGTGGCCAAAACCAGTTGGTCCACATTTAAATAATAATATTGTTTTTATTCAGCTGCAGTGCCACATTCAAACCTGATTCTGACCCCCATGCTTTATTCATATATCTTTCTCCAAGGAAGAAATACAAAGCCTTTATTAAAATATACATCATACACTATATATACTGTATAAACACACACTTATTAAAAGCTCTTACTAACTAATCGTGCTGCACATGCAAACACCTAATTGTGCACCACTGGCTCCCAGGGTATGAATTCTCATTCAACAGTTGTTGAGCTGATCAATATTAATAACAATGAGGCTGGCACCGGGCAGTGAGGGCTGAATAATGGCAGATGGACAGGGCCAGTATAAAAGCAGATGCAAGTAAGCATCCCACGAGGCGTGGCTGTTACCCACTGGGTTTTATTAGCTTTCTGTAGCCCCTGCAGGACTGGAGCTTCCATTACTCATGTAAATGACTCTGATTAATCAGCTGAGTGCTGGAGTGTGCAGGATATGCTGGAGAGTGGCACACTACGAGCAAATCCTACAGTAAATCATGCTTGTTCACAGTGGGCTGCACCTTCATCCGCACCACGCCTTTCCTGCTCACTACACACTGCAGTGGGCTCCCTCCTCCCTGGCACATGCAAAGATTTTCTAAGAACAGATGGGAGAGCAGGGAAAACCCGACTCACATTTCATGCTGACATCTAGTGGAGTCCAAAACATGTGATTACACAGGGCTAAAAATCGATTTATTCCACAGTACAATAGTGATTTCATTTTTTGGATTCCCTGTGTAGTCCAAATATTCTTCAGAAATAATTTGGTGTGACATATAAATAACCCTCCTTCAGTAAGAGTTATTTTGTGTCTCACAAATAATTATATAAAACAGGATTTTTCTTTTCAGGTCAACTAGTGTTTCACCTCAAAGCTCTTCAGAGCTTTATATTACTGGACAGTTTCAGAGAGCATCCAGCCATAGACAGCCAGCCGTGTAGGCCATGCTTTCAGTGGACAGTAAGGGCAGAGGCAAGCTGGATTTCTGAAATGACCAGGAGAGTGGATGATATTTCTGAGAGGGGAGGTGCAGAGGATGGAGGCATGTGACAATGTGCAGTGATCTGTTCCTTCTTAAAAAGGACGGTCACAGCAATGATTCTGGACCGCTCTGCTGAAGTGGAGAATCTTCTCCTCCTCTCCCTCCCTTCTCTCTTTATCCCTCCATGAACTTTCAAGCTCACAGAAATCTCTCAGAGCACCAACTCATGTAATCAAGTATGCAGTATGCTTTTGCTGGTGTCATACTTACAGCCAAAACCTTGAATTGTGAAAAGTATCTGGAAGTAATCACAGTGAGAATGTTGTCAAGCGTAAACCCTGTAAGAGAAAGAAAACGGCATTTTTAGCCTTTGAGTCAAAAAACGATCTATGAAGAAGAGCTCTTGCTTACTAGTTCAATGGAAATTGATTGATTTGAAGGCAGTCAAACTGGTATGCATAACCATCTGAAGATAATACATGGCATTAAATCACACTCCATGAACATCTTTTGTTGTTAGCGTTCCTGAAGTGCACATTAAAAAAGCAAAAACTCATTCCATGCCAAAAAAATATTGATAGCTGCCTGTCTTTCTTTCACACAAACAAGTTGATATATCCTGTTTTGATCCCCAAAACTGCAGAACGAATGAATTATCACTGACAGCTATCCGTTGCACACTACTGCTCAGCAGTTATTGAATTAATTTGTTTTCATTACCGTAATGGCACTGTAATGACCTGAGTCAACAGAGCCTTGCTTTCACAACACAGAAAATATTGCTTATTTTGTCTCTAAACCTATGTGCCAAAACATCTCCACTGTGGTGTTTACTATGAAGAATAAAATCATCAAACATTTATATCTTAGCATATCGAGTCAGTTTATTGTCAAAAATAACAGGCAGATGCTGACAAATGATCACCACCAGACTGAGAGCTGTGTTAGACAAATTATGGATTTTAACACAAGCAACATATCTTCCAGGTTTTTTTTTTTTAAATACTTGGTTTACAGAATGTTAAGAGAACAAAATCACCTTTGGTACCGTCAATAAAGATTTGCTCCTATATCAAGATCTTATCTTCAGTGAGGAAAATAGGAAATGACTGATATTTACCTACTTTAAAAATACTCAAAGACTAAAGGTATAGCTTGATATTTGGGGAATTTCCCTTATTAGCTTTGTTGCCAAGAGTAAGATGACGAGATCAATAACACTTTCAGGTCTCTACTCTCCCTGCACCCAGAACTGCTTGAGCTGCTTAGCATGAAGTGACAAAAACCTCCCAGAGCACTTCTAAAGCTCACTGTTTACCACACCTCTCATTTTTCATTATTGTAAATCTGCACAAAAAGCACAGATTAGATGTTAAGATAAACTTAGCATCTAAGTAGCTTCCTATTTAGCATACAGACACGGGAGTCATATCAATCTTCTTATCAAACTTTCAGCAAAAAAGCAAATAAAATTCTTCCCAAAAATATCAAAGGTGCACCTCTAAGATCATCTGTGTTCTCCAGTGGTCTTGAAAATCTAAATTTGCTGACAAGGGCATTAATGAACTTCTACAATCAGTCAAATTCCATCTTTACCCTTAAACCTGGGAGCCTATTTTATTTGGGGGGCAATTTCCTTCTTCAGTTTTGGCAAAACAATCAATTTCATGACTCAGTGGACTTAATTGCTTTATTGTAATTGTATCATGAAAGACATCCACAGGGAGAGATAACCAACTTCATTTTGTGCACTTCAGTGAACGAGAACAATTCATACAATTTAAACCTGCCACCACTAAAACCAATTTTATTCTGTGAATTATGTGTATTATACATTGATTTGACTTTTCTAAAGTAACATTAAAACCCTTAAGATCTCAAGATTCATCATTTGGACCTGCTGGTGCTAGAAAATCTATGTTGCAAACTAACACAGTTACTGAAAGATTGTTTCCTTGTGCTGGTGTTTTGTTTTTTTTGTATTTTTTTTGCGAACACACCCAAGGCAACTGCAGACAACAAGATGGCTGATGACAAATATCAGGACTACACAAAGGAATAACTTCAAGGTACATGGAGGAGTATAGACTGAGGACTTTTTTTAATGTTTCAGCACAGAGAAATACCCGCAGTCCTCATAGAAACACAGTGAAACTGTCAACGTGAGCTGTTTGCAGCTAGCTGAGGGGCAGCAGTGACAGAAAGGAGAAAAGCAGAGCTTCAACACTGCTTCATGCTGAAGCACTCCGAGAACACAAGTGGCATTTTTTTCAAATCTTAAATAGAAAGGTCAAATGACAGAAATGTGACAGAAATGCAAAATGAAAAATGAAAACAAAAACATTCAATCTAACCCGATTTCAATTTCAAACCTCAACAGAGAAGTTTGTTGATATAATACCATAATCTTAAAGCAGAAAAAAAATTTACCCTGTAAGGACAAATAGAAAATAAAGTCTCACTCTAGATCATATATTAGCTACCTGACAAGAGAGACAGGCTCTGATGTGCAGAATCACAGATACAATCATGTTAAAGGGAACTGAATCTTGGTGAACATAATTAGATCCTTCCCCACCTATTTATGTCCCCAAGGACCAAACTATGCAGAGGAAAAATAAGAGAGAATCTGATGATGACTCGGTTCTTTGTTTCCACACAGGCCCACATCAGTGAACAATACTGGCAGTGGACTCTTATCAAAATGAACATGACAAGCCAAATCAATAAAGGTCAGCTTTAGCCTTGTAACCACAATACAGGAACCTAAATAATTGCAAACAGTTTGTTTATCACACTACAACATGGCACTGAAAATACAGCAGCAGCTCATGGGCACATGCATCTTAGTTACATTTGAATTATCACTAGGTGTAGCTTGGAAGATACACTAAATAATCTCTTCTTGTGATATGAAACTATATACAGTAGTCTGCACATTTTGAAAAACTGTAAGTAAATCATTTTGTGATATTGTGATTTACTCTGTGCAAACTTAAGTAGTGTCTTCACTGGCTTTGAAAATGTATTTTCTTCAGTCAGCTTTTTAATACATGTATCACACATGTACATGGGATCACACAGATGTCAGTTTCAGTTATTTAATGTTAGACATTTTCTAAGTTTCTCTTTGAGCCTCTCAGTTGTTTACACTGAGAGCACTCACATACGTCCACCATCCACCAATCAGGACTGAGCAACATCTGAATCAGAATCTGGTCAATGTCCATTAAAACTAATCAAACTACCGAGAATATTAGCTTATGGCTCAGTCACACTAGAGTAAAAGTAGGATGCCAACCTCAGTGCGACTAGTAAAAAAATCAGTGGCTGCCCAATGGCTGCATTAAATTTTTTCATTTTCGGTGGTTGATGGCAAGTAGTTTTGATGACCAACTGGTCGTCCAGAGGTTGAGCATGCAACACCCTCAACCTCTGGGCGATTGCACAGGTCACCAGGTGGGAAGCAACCTGTCTCCAAATAATTGCTGTCTAACACTCTCAGACAGATTGGCGAAGGTTTGCAAATAATCACTGTCTAATTTGTAAACGCAGACAGATTGCCAACCAGTTGCAAACAATCTGAGTCAGTCTGCGTTAATGAGTTGCACTTGGCTGCGATGCATCTCGTTGCCATAGGGGACTTAACTCAGCCAGTTGCCAGCTGGCTGTATTCTGGTTATATTCCTATGTAAAAGTAAAGTTGCAGTTAAATCACCGTCCTGCAGCAACTACACCACTTTTTGTGGAGGAATTTCTGAGTTTCTGACTGGAACCTGAATGTAAGTAGTAAATGTGGATTTCTGTTTAATGTGAATTTCTGTGTATGTAGACGGCAACAGAGTTGAGATTTTTGCCAATTTATCACAGTTAATTGCATTATTATCACAAACAGATTGCATGGAATTGACCCCAATCAACTGCAAACTGATAGCAGACCGACTCCGTCTTATCGCAGTTTTATCGCTGTCTTGATGCACCAAAGTTGCTCTGAAGACAGCAACTGCGTGGTCGCAGACCTGATCCCTGTCTTTGAAGCAACCATTTCAAAGGCAACGAGATCACAAGTTCATTTCACACGTTTGCATGATTTTGTTCGTGCTGCGGTTTCCAACCTCTGTTTTCCCTACTGTGACTGTAGTATTAGCTTCATTTTTGAAATGTTGTAAGGCTTACTAAAATACTTCAAAAGATTTCTTTCGAAACATACTATACACAATCCAAGATTTCAGGGGCAGGATGACCTGGTTGGCCATTATATTAAGACCAAATTTTACTTGTGTTAATATCTCATCTTCAAAATATCAGTAGCAGTAGCAAACTTTCTGTCACAAATTTCTTTCAATCTTCATTCTTCATTTTGTCAACAGCACCAGGTTCGAACTGTTATACTTTTAAGCATTTTTAATCTAAAAATGTTTCCTAAAGCACTTCATTTGTCTGTGCTCGCTGTTGTTACTGCTGACTCTGTGCATGACTCTCAGATTAAACATGTTCAAGGTAAGAGACTTGAAATAAAGCCTTTCTCAAAATTCATAAACTGATAAAATCTTACTGCTGTCCAACAGGAAGAATCTTCTGATTATTTTTATTCCCTGACTGATCTGTTTGATAAGAAGTACCATGTAGTCCAAACAACTGGAAGAGTCAAACAGTACCAAACTACAGAGCCTTCCCATTCTTTAACAAGATTACTGTGCAGCTTTTCAGACAGCACTTGAATTGCTCAGCCCCCAAGGATCCCATGTTTTCTTTTTCTCTCAGTCTCTCGCTCTCTGTCTGTCTCCAAGACACGTGGCTCTCTATGACTGTTGCTACAGGAGACTTTTGGGGGCTCTCAGCTGCCCTGGGTCTCTGGAGCGTAGCATATGAACACTGGAAGATGTGCATGTGTGAGCAAGGAGCTTTCCACGCAGGAGGGATCTGGCCCAAATTTAATCTCTCTATTGTGAGGATGGCGGGTTAGAGAGAGCGAGAGAGAGAGAGAGAGAGAGAGAGAGAGAGAGAGCGGAAAAAAAGGGCCGTGCCTGCTGAAATCCCACTGGCAGTGCTGCAATGCAGGGGTTTAACAGTGAGCCACAAGGCAGGCAAACACATTAAAGAATTGGCCTTTGCATGACACACAACACACAAGTGCACACAGATGAACAAATGCATGCATGTACGCCCACAAAAGCCCATTCGATCTGAGATAGCTGTGCAAATAGAGTGTGACAGGCAGGAAATAATGACTTTAATATTGTAAAATGCTGTGACATAGAGTTTTTTTAACATAGATTCTCCCTAAGTTTAGTCATCTGCAATTTCTTAAGTGTCAGGTAGCATTTGTAATGCAGCTGTCAGCTAGCTTAGATGCCAGTTGTTAAAAGACTGAAATGGTAAATGTTAAGTTTAGAACTTCAAGTCTTCAAGTCAATAAATGGAAACAGAAAAAGGCAATATCCATATTTTAAATATTAAGAATTATTCATGTCTAGTTAACTGTAAAAAAAACATATACACTCACCAGGCACTTCATTACGTACACCTTGCTAGTACCGGGTTGGACTCCCGTTTACCTTCGGAACTGCCTTAATTCTTCATGTCAACAAGGTGCTGGAAAACTTATTGAGAGATTCTGGTGCATATTGACATGATAGCATCACATAGCTGCTGCAGATTTGTCGGGTGCACATCCATGATGTGAATCTCCCAAAGGTGCTCTGCTGGATTAAGATCTGGTGACTGTGGAGGCTATTTGAGTACAGTGAACTCATTGTCATGTTCAAGAAATCAGTTTGAGATATTCTGAGATTTGTGACACAGAAGTACACCGTGGTCATAAAGGGATGGACATGGTCAGCAGCAATACTCAGGAAGGCTGTGATGTTTAAACGATGCTCAATTGGGACTAAGAGGCCCAAAGTGTGCCAAGAAAATATCCCCCACACCATTACACCACCTGCAGCAGCATCAGCTATTGATACAAAGCAGGATGGATCCATGCTTTCATGTTGTTTACGCCTACCATCTGAATGTTGCAGCACAAATCGAGACTCATCGGATCAGGCAACTTTTTTCAATCTTCTGTTGTCCAGTACTGGTGAGCCTGTGTGTACTGTAGCCTCAGTTTCCTGTTTTTAACTGCCAGCCGTGGCACCCAGCATGGTCTTCTGCTGCTGTAGCCCATCTGCTTCAAGGTTCAGTGTGTTATCTGTTCAGAGATGCACTTCTGCATAACTAGGTTTTAACAAGTTATTGAGTTACTGTTGCCTTCCTATCAGCTTGAAGTATTCTCCTCTGCATTCTCCTCTGACCTCTGGCATCAACAAGACATTTTCACTCAGAAAACTGCCGCTTGCTGGATATTTTTTCTTTTTTTGGACCATTCTCTGTAAACCTTAGAGACGGTTGTGTGGGAAGCAGATCTACAGTTTCTGAAATACTAGTACAAACATAATATTAATACAGTCTGGTACCAACAACCATGCCACATTCAAAGTCACTTAAATCACCTTTCTTCCCCATTCTGATGGTTTGAACTTCAGTAGGTTGTCTTGAACATGTCTACATGCCTAAAGGCACTGAGTTGCTGCCATGTGATTGGCTGATTAGATATTTGCGTTAACGAGCAGTTGAACAGTGTAAATGTATGTTTCATTGAGGCTTTTTCCATTTAAAAACAAAACAATGTTGAAAAGATCAAACCAGGTGACTTTGACAAAATGAAAAGGAATTTTGTGACAGAAATTCTGACAGAAATTTATTTATGAGATGATAATTCAAAGAAGGCAATCAGCAGATCATAAAGAAATTTTCAAGAAACAATCATTTTAAGTGTATACACGATAACTAGTCAGTTCATAAAAGTTCATATCTTAAAGCTCCCCTTAAATCTTAGGAAGTTCTTAAGATTACATATTTCTGACTAATTAACACTAAAATAATTTGTTAATCTGCAGTGGTCAAATCTAATCAACAAAGAAATGTTACTAAACACTGATTGGTGCACAGAGGCATGTGACATACCTTTCTCCAAGAAAACGCTGTGTTCATGTATGATACAATTCCTTATAATAACAAGATGGACAGGAATATAAATTTGTAGGGCATTTAAGTTATTCATATTATATCTATGTTAAAGGTTTTCATTAGTGAGCTCAGTTGGCACACAATACCATTACTCAGAATATAAAGCAAGGGGTGGAGGCTGCCATGGGCTTGACCTTTAGCCCAAACCGTTTCCCAGAGTGTGAGAGGTGAAGACCGTGATGGGTGGCTGCTTACATGACAGATTGCTGACTGTGGGAGCCTTTTACAGTCAGCAGAAACAAGAAATTCGTGACACTTTGGCCTCTTTATGCTTGGATACAGTGAGTAAACAGACAGAGAAGGAAACACTTCCTAACTTTAAAAACATAATTTGATGCTGAATAAAACTGAAAATCAACAATAGTGTTTACAGGATATTGTACTGTATATTCAACAATATTCTGTGAATCTATAAGAAACAACAGTTATTGTAAAGGATTTGTGAATTTATCATACCTGGCTATGTTTTTTTTTCCTTGGGCAAAGCCTCTGATCTCTCTTGCTTTGATATGCTGTGACCACTAGCGGTTTATCTATAAGCCCACCAAAGCCTTGCTGTCATTATGTTGCCCCTCAAGAATTTTAAAGATTAAAAAACAGCTCCCATGGCTCTTCTGACACCAACAGCTGGGTTCTGGACATTTTGTTGCTGTGGGAACTTCCAGTGGTGCAGTTTAACTGACATTAACACATCAAGCATGATGTCAGATCTGTGACCACGCAAATACTGACATACATCTTTTTTCTTAGAATATTGTCTGTATGTTGTCCTTTTCTTGCAGCTGTTATAATAATTTGTATGAACTGTTTGGTAAAATTTAGCTTCCTATCATCAGCCTTCCAAAGGGCTAACTAACTAAGCTAGCAACTATACTTTCTGGACCTAATAGTAAGGCAACATCTTAATTAAATGTTGAATTACTGGTGGGAGAAGTGCTGTGCATCTTAATTTTACTGTTATTGACTTTAAGTGCAGTGTTGCTCATTGTATGACTTGTTTTTTTCTGTTTTTTTTCAGATATTTCTTAAATTGTTTAAGAACCGAATTCTCAGTTCAAGCCTAAATTTACTTATTATTGAGGACAAACAGAATTGCTGAGTACTTCCAAAAACTATTAATATATGCTAGAGATGTTATAAATTGGTATCCACATAAATCTGCATGTCAAATAAGCTAAAACTGATCACTCGGATGAAGTGGATGTTATTCATCCCACGGGCTTATGAAATGGTTTCTTTTAAAACACTCCAAAGCATTAAAATAGGGGCAAGAAAGTATTTATTAAAATTAGGAAAATTATCTGCCAAAGAAATTTCCTTTACCAAGTGTTTTTTTTTTTTTTTGTGAAGTATCAAAGAAGCCCCATACACTCACCTGCCCCATATACCTATTAGGCATACCTGTTCAACTGCTCATTAACACAACTATCTAATCAGCCAATCACATGACAGCAACTCAATGCATTTAGGTATGTAGACATGGTCAAGACAACCTGCTGACCGATCACCAGAATGGGGAAAAAAGGTGATTTTTTTTTCTGGCACACTTTGGGCTCCTTAATACCAACTGAGCATTTTTTAAACACCACAGCCTACCTGAGCACCGTTGCTGATCATGTCCATCCCTTTATGACCACAGTGCAGCAAGATAATGCACCATGTCACAAAGCTTGAATCATTTCATGCTGGTTTCTTGAACATGACAATGAGTTCTCTGTACTCAAATGGCCTCCACAGTCACAAGATCTCAATCCAATAGAGCACCTTTGGGATGTGGTGGAACAGGAGATTCACAACATGGATGTGTAGCCAACAAATCTGCAGCAACTGTGTGAGGCTGTCATGTCAATATGGACCAGAATCTCTGAGGAATGTTTCCAGCACCTTGCTGAATCTCTGCCACAAAGAATTAGGGCAGTTTTGAAGACAACATGAGGTCCAACCCGGTACTAGCAAGGTGTATCTAATAAAGTGGCTGGTGAGTGTATATCTTAAAACAAGCGTGACCAGACTAAAAACAAGTGAATTTGTCTGGATTCAAAGATTTGTAGAAAAATATGCTTTAATGTAGCAGATGCCAGTTTGTTTTGTTTTTTTTAAATAAAGGAATTTCATCTCAAAACCACTTAAAATAAGTAAATTTGTCTTGATACAAAAGAAAATATGCTTAAATCTAATGTGATTACAACCATTTTAATACATATTTAATGAATTGTGGTAATATACATCAAAGACATCTTGAGTTTATGTTCATAAAACTTTACGTTTTACAAGGACCACTAACCGAGCTAACACAGGGATCATTATCAACCCAGCAACCCACTGCACACATGGTGTTGCAGTTCCACTAATCTAGCATGAAGGTAAATTAAAAACATAGCATGAGCAATGGAAATGTATGCATAATGGAACAAACACAGAAGAACTCAGCATGACATTTTTGTCCATAAACTAAAAAAAATAATCTAAAACCAAAAGTTTTCTGACATGCTGCAATATTGTGCTTTAAACAAATAATCTTGACTAAGATAGATCTACTTGTAACACTTCTAGAGATGAGATTTTTTTGCTTAAACATCTGTTAGACACAATGCATTGAAAGTCAAATTAAATCTATAAAATACCACAATTAGGATTTATGCTTGTATTCATAAGCAGATGGTGTTAGCAATACAAATACAATGGCAACATGTATTTTTGAAATAAGACATTAGCCCTGCGCTCAACCAATTCAATTGTTAAGTACTGTATTTGTGATTTGTTAAGTACTGTATTTTGTTTAAAGTAATATTGATAAATGTGGTATTTGGGTATTATCTGTATACGTGAAGAAATCAAAGGTATAAGATGCACAAAATAAGAAAATCTGACTTCAGCAAAGCTGTTTTGCACTTGTCACTGTTGATCAAACACCCTCATAATTCTGCTAATTCAAGCATTAAATAACTCAAATGAGTAATACCATCTCAGTAACAAGATATAATAGCTTATAAAGATAATTAAAAACAAACAAGCTTGAAACAAGTTAAATGCTTGAACACAAAAACAGTCTGGTTAGAAGATAGCATATATTGCCATAACTGAAGATATTTAATCTTAAAAGGATTTCACTTTTTGCAAGGCACAATGGTATACTGTATACTGTATACTGTAATCAACATTTTCTGACTTGGAATCACTTAATTTACTACAAGGGTGATTAGTTCTCTGCATAGCTGTAGTACCTACACACATATGAGGATGAAAAAATAATCTAACACCCTTTAGCAGAGACGTAGCACTCATTATTTGGGACTGCCCTGCATTAAGCCTAGCTAAGATCGCATTTAATTTAGATGCACAGGTTGAAAACAACAGCTACGGCTGCAGATCTATTTCAGTTAAATTTAAAATGGCTGCATCAAATCAATTTCAATGTCCTATCTGGCAGCAGTTAAAAAGTAATTGCTCCATCAACTGCATGACACAGCTTAAACATCAACAAGAATGATTTGCTTTTTGCACTATATTTTTCGGTCTTCAGACCTTTCAGGAAAACAATGATCTTACTTCACATATTTGAAGCAAGTGCTATTTTTCACAAACCTACTGTCCATAAATCCTGGTGGGGAGTGCCTACTTTCCTGTGGCTACCGGCTCAACTCAGAGACAAGACCTGTGTTTATGTGGAGAAATAAGGCAATTCGTCATCCAGTCCCAAAGAAATGGTCAACAGCAGGGACAAAATGGCACACATTTCAGATTAATTGCTTCCCTCCGCGCCTGCCCAGCGAATGAAACATAACACTACAAACCATATTAGACAGAAATACAGATCACATATTATTAAGGAAATTATCAAATGTATCAATTTTCTTCATGTGTTTTTTTTTTTTTTATGATGGCAGACCTAACTATAAAATGTTTTGAGTTTATTATCTTAATGGGAATAATTGGTTGACCATTATGAAAGAGGACAATCTGTGCAAAGAGAAATGGCAACAAAAAAAAAAAGGATGAAACACTCAAAAGCCTCCAGACCTCAGTGTCTCTGAATTATATACTTCCCGAGAGCACAGTGACGACAGAAAAACAACAAACTCCTCAGGGGACCAACAAACTCTTATAAATGTCAAATAGGTTTTAGTAATGTGCTCTGCAAGCAGCAATTTCTTTTGAACAAAGCCTTTCAACATAATAAACCATATTACCTACCAAGGCCTATGTACAGCTCGGGGAACAATCTATACTCCTACAGTTCAGTGAGTTCCACAACACAGCAGTTCACCATTATGTTGTATATCTTTTATGCTTTGATTGTGTCCTATAATTTGGAGGTCTGAAAGGGAGGAGACTGAAGAGCATCCTGTTATAGAGTTACATTAAGATGCAGAGATAAACTTGTCAGAGGTGGGGGGATGTTCTTTTTTGCTCCTTGTAATGCGGTCAAAGGTATTGTAGGACAAGGGATAGACAAGCCGCAAGTGGCAAGCAAAGTGGCTGCTCATGGGGATCATTCACCTTCACAGCATCAGTGAACTCCATTACAAGTCAGGACCAAATCTTGGAAACCACTGAGCCATTAGTCAAACACAGATTGAGTTTGACAGCTAACCTCTTATGATGATCTCCACATAAAAAATAAAAAAAAACCTGACTTTTGTAGCTGCATAATCTTGTTGTACTCAAGAAAGACTCACTGCACAGTTACAGCTCAGAGCAAAAAGCAGAAAAATATTACTGTAATAATAATATATTTATGTAGTAGTGACAGTCAGAATTTTTGAACCATCTAATAAGCAGAATAAACCATACATCTTAAATGATAAAATTTAAAAAAGACATTCTATCACCTGTGACTGAAACACACAGTCAGGAACTACTCTGTACTAAACTGTGCATACAAATGAGCAACAGCATGCTGAATTTAATCAGGCTTACTGCAAGTTGTTTTTTTTCCACCTTGGTGATTTCTCACTTCGAGTCTTTAACATACGTGTTCTTAATTTAAAGCTCCTATGTAGGTTTAAACAGCTCAATACAACCTTCCCCTCTTGTGATGATTTATCCGCTGGTGTATTAGAGAGAAATATTACTTAAATATTACTTTTTAAAGCTAATGGCACTACTTTTCCCTCAAAGTCATTGTCTCCACCTGAGCGATGGAAGATTTGACCTACGAACATTGCAATATTTAACTGAGATCATCTGTAAAGTAGACGGAGTCTTTTTCAATTAAGTGTTCATTAAAAACTAAATTAGGTAATGACCTTTGAAACATAGTTGCACAGGGAAGAGGAGAGAAAGGTAGATATGTGCTTTAAAAACATCCATCACTAATTAAAATAAGAACCCTCAATGCTGTGTTTCAAGGGTGTCTCTTCTTTCACTCTATCAATGAAAACAACCAGCAAGTCTTAATTACATAACAATGTATATGTCATTAGCATCATATTAGAATTCACTTGTCACCTACTGAGTTTTAACCTTTTAAAATGTACAAGCTACATGTGCTGAGAATGCCTAAATATCTGGTGTGCTCATCTAAATGATGTGCTTCAGTTTAATTATTCAGCTGCAGTCACCAGCTGCAGAGGAACTTATATTTATGAACTATTCATACTTGAATTAATGCATTCATTTATGATTTAACTCGTTTTTCTTAACAAGTGTAATAAAAAAACATACTTATAACAGAATTTTTGACTATAAACACAGATACAGTCATAGATCAGAGGGCATATATAAGGGATGCTCCTGCAGCCAGACAGTAGTGTATTATCACCTGCCCTCACATGGCCTTGTAATCTGAGCGCGGGATCAACAATCAATGGAAGGAGGGAAAGAGAAGACAAGACCAATCGATGCCTTTTAGAAACACTATGGTAATTGTGCACTTATCAGTTTGGAGCAGCTGACTGCTATGAACTTCAAGGAACTGGATGACCATCAGATAAAAATTCAGTTTCAGAATTGCCCAAGGATTCAGGATATAGGATTCAGTATAACATAAGCACTTAACAGAACAAGAAAATGAGAAGATAATTATTGCAAGGGTCAGCTGAATCACTACTAACAGAGACTTGTACTCCACATACATACATGCAGTAAATTTGAGCCTGCTGTGCCAAAAATTAGAAGGTCAAAACTAAATCATTCTGATGTGAAGACCCAAACACCAATACAAACAGTTTAGAGCCTGCTAGCATCTTATGGGACTGTACATAGGGACAGCAGTGATTTGCTAAATGCTAACACACTCACAATGCTAATGTGTTGATGTTTAGCAGGTATGTTTATCACAATCACTATCATAATTTAGCATTTTAGCATGCTAACATTTGACAGTTAAACACAAAATAGTGCAGAGACAGATGAGAATGCCTTTTGGTTTGTGGGTCTTTGGTCCTAAACCATCATATTGGACTAATTAAAGTTTTGATGGATCACACTTCTTGCAACTCATTAGCCAGTGTTACGGCAATCATTCCAAAAAAATCACAAAAAGCCTAAAATGTCAACATGCTAGTGACTCGAGAGGAAGGTCAGGGGATTACCAAAGTCATTAACCAGGTCTTTAACCTGTTCAAATCTGTGCTAAATCCATCCAATATTTGTTCAGACATTTTAGTCAAGACTGAACAAACACACAAATTGCCTTCAGACTACAGTATCATTGCCTTCTGTAGAGCCACATCGCTAGAATGGGACATTTTTACTTGAACAGTTAAATTTGTTTCTTTCAAAAGGCAAAGATACCCAAACATTGTGCTGTAATAGAACCATCACACATTTTTGGCAGACAGTGTCAGCTGGCAAAAATACATTAGCACTTTTCAGGCTTGGCAGGTAGATGTTACCACAAGTTGCTTTACTTGTTGGCCAAAATGCATTCTGAATTCTCCAAAAAGCCAGGCTTTTTGGAGAATTCTAACATGGCTAACATGGGTGTATTTTATGAGCCCATCAAATTATCCCAGCATGATGTTGTACTGCTAACAAGGAAGCAAAACAGTTTGGAAAGGGGGTTATTAAATGTCACTTCTGGAACTGCAAACAACAACTGCAGGGCCCAATGCTGTAGTTATTCCAACCAGAAAGCATTAGGGACTAAAAACAATGCTGCAGCATATTTATTTTCTTGCTGAGATGAAGAAATTAATATTCAAGCATCTTAATGCAATGAAATGCATCAAATCCTCCCCTAAATAAATTAAATCTTACTGCTAAACAATGTCAGGTTTACAGGTAGCCTTAGGATTACAACACTGCATTCAATCCACGATAAAAGTAACCATAACTTCTGCTTTTGCTGCATCCCAACAGATGCTAGCTAATGCCCCAACAATTAAAAACCATGAAGCGTTGAAGAAACACATAACACATACCAAATATTTCCACTCGATTGGCAATATTTTAAATCCTACACAGGCAACTGACAGTATACCATCAATTATTCAGGAGGAGTAAAGACTCACAAAAAGTACTGCACCCCCGGCTATGCAGCAGTAAATCACTGTATAGCACACCATCTGCTGCTTGTCAAAGCCAACGGTTGCTGTGTGCACAGGAGTGTAGTACAACATTGATCCATAGTCTGGGTTGATTTCCAGTGCAGGTACAGTAAATTGATGTGAGACGATAACAGGCTTTATCCCCAGATATGTATCATCCCTATGTTTCATTTTAAGGCCATAAGTGAATAATGATGATTTCACAATATACACAATATGAGCAGTTTCACCTGGACTAAAAGCAGTACAAAAAGATTGGTAACATTTCTCTGGCTGTTACAGTAAAAAGGGTGTTTAAAAAACAAACAAACCTCTCATTAAATATTGAGCATCCACAGCATGGGATGTAAGGATGATTCTCCCTCTCGTTGTTGGATCCTTCACCACCATTGGTGTTGCAATGCTTAACCTCCTCCTGAGACAAAATGTCCCATATTCAGACTTCAATAATGCAACGCCTTCGTTCTTAGGGCTGGCTTGCCTGATGTCTGACTAATCGCTGACAAAGCCATGGCTTCAAGTTTGCAGATCTCTGGCTATTTTTGGGCAACAGCAGAGCTCATCGCAATATTTCACTTTTTTGATCTACAGTAAAATATATTCAGGTAACAATCTCAAACAGTAAATGTAAATATTATTTAGAGTTCAGCTGAAGTACAAAGTGAATCTTTCAAAGTGAGCGTGGTTTCTGTGGGTTCTTCTTTAATTAACTTACTGTCTCCGTGTAGTAAAAATAGCATCACTTCCATTTGTTATCTGTCAAAGCACAGTGACTTGGTTCCATATTAGCTGAGCCTTTCCAAAAACTCACTGATTTTAAAGAGTGTGTTGGAAAATGTGTAAAATAAAACAGCCTGTTGTGAACTGCATTATGTCCCAAAGTGAAATGTATAGAGTCAATGCAGTTCTCATTATGTTGTTGATTATCAGTCATTCTGCATGTCAGACTCAATATTGTGTTTTGTCATTCACCCAGTCAAAGAATGACAATGTAATTATTTGCTATGTTTACATTTCCTGATGTCTTCATGTAAGACACTGGCTGCATTTCACTCATTAATTCTCTACAGTCTCTTTGCTTTAAAATGTTGATTTAAAAGATTCCCTACAGGCCCGTCTGTACATAAAATTACACTGCTTCGAATAGTAATTTGTGTCTGACATAGTTTTTTGTCCATAAAGAAAAAAAACCTTCAATTACCTGGTTAGAAATTCTTGGTGCCTATTCCTCCACTGTCGTTGAAAAAAAAAAAATCTATGAATATGCAAATGGCTTGTTTGTTTGAAAAGAGTTTGTTTATGAGATGACTCATATGCATGTGCAATCCAGGCTTCCAGTTTTCATATCACACTGGTACTGGTGTGAGTTGACTAAGCTAAACTAGCTGAGATGTCACAAATACTGCTCGCAGATAGATGCCTCAAGCTTACAGTACTATGCAAAAGTATTGGGCCACCCCTCATTTCTTTATATTTTGAAAAATGGGAAATAGGTGCAGCAATTTATTGAAACATGTTCAAACATACATGGAAATACAGTATATAATGCAAAAACAAAGTCTGCATAATTATAACAAGCTTGAAAGTCAAACATACATGCAAATACAGTTTATAAAGGCACAAACAGAGTTTGTACAATTCTAACAAACATGAAAGTCAGTGTTTGGTATGATCATTTTTATTCTTCAATACAGCCTGAACTCTCTTAGACAAGCTTTCCTGTAATCTCTAAGTAGTTTTAAGGAATAGTTCTCCAGGTTTCTGGAAGGACATTCAAAGCTCTTCTTTGGATGTTGGCTGCCTTTTGTTCCATTTTCTGTCAAGATGATCCCACACTGCTTCAATAATGTTGGGGTCTGAGCTCTGGGGAGGCCAGTCCATGAGT
>VUQI01032709.1:8901-28414 GCA_015106735.1 Paratilapia polleni | reverse complement strand
GAGACCACTTAATTCATACAACTTATATTTAAAAAAAAAAAAAAAAAAAAAAAAAAAAAAAAAATTCCCAAAAAAAAAAAAAAAAATTAAAAAAAAAAAAAAAATTAAAAAAAAAAAAAAAAAAAAAAACCGCCACAAGGAATTGAATTTCCTACTCCGTAACTTTGGTTTTTAAGGTTTCTCAACCCCTGTTTCGACCTGTTGCATCATTTTTTTCAAAATGGAAGCTCAAAAAGTGGGCTACCTGTCGAATATAGTTTCAGCTTGTAATGATTTGAATTAAATCCATTAAATTTGATTTAAATGTGTCAATATATCACCTTTCACTCAAGCTTTTACTAGTCTCTAAAGTTAACACTGTTGTTAGGTTAAACTGAAATGTGAATTCTATCTGTTTGCTACATAAAACTGACCATGCATTTAAATACGTAGCCACATTTCAAACAGTGCGACAAACACAGAGGTCGCAAATGTCAGAATTTTGACTATTTATGTGGTACATCACATCCAGCATTATGCATGGAGCTAGCCACTTAGCTTAGCTTAGCAAGAAGAAGCAAAGTGGGGTAGTAAAATATTAAGTAAATAATAAGTTAAAAAAAGAACTATAAAACACCTATCCTGTTTGATCTGTCTGTAAACAATAAGAAATATGAACACAAGTTCATAGTTTAGTGTATGTAAGTATAGTTCAACTTACATATACTTTGAACTATAGTTCAAAAGTTAAGATAACTGTTTTCTGGCTCATGCTAGAGCATATAGTCAGTTTAGAGTATATGAAGCCTTTTGTGATATCATTTGAGTCAGTCACCAACAAACTATTGAGGTTTTGCAGTCAAGTAACCACATGATGTTAACTTGTCCACCATTTTGGACGTGTGACAACGTATGGTCAAGTGAATACACACCAGCCTAGATACTGGTCCATAACGATCTAGCAACCGCAAGGGTTACCAGATGGAAGTTGCTGGCTGTCACTAGGTGAAATCGGTCACAAAGAGGGTCCTCCACTGAAAACCTCCTTGTGATTGCTTTTGGATTGCCTGACTGATTGGCAAGTGGTTGCTGGAGGTTGATGGCAGTCCCTCTGAAATCGATTGCTAAAGCCCCATTCACACAGGCCTACAGATCAGTCAGTGACCCCCTGACAACCACTGGTTGCTAGGAAAATATGCGTATTCCCCACCCATTTGGTGATTGGATTGATCACTAGCAAACTGCCGCAGCGGCCGGTAGTTTGCATGTAAGAACACATGCCTGTTAGTGAAACTGTAAAAAATGCGACACACACCAGAAATGGAGACTGTTTGTCTTCAAAGTAAAAATTGCCCCTTTTGAAACACTGCATTGCTGAGGCACAACTTTTATTTGGTGGTGTAAAAGGTGAATGTTCTCTGTTTCTGATTTGCATCACACTTTTTCAAGTTTTACTACTCCTTGGCTAGTAGTTAGCAAGTGTTTGCAGATGAGTCAGTGTCTTCCATGCAAACTATGGGCAACCGCAGCAATTTGCTAGCGACCAATGCTGACTGGGCAGGGAATACACATACTTTCCCAGCAACCGGTGGTTGCCAGGGGGTCACTGGTCGATCTCCAGCAACCACTCGCCAACCAGTCGGGTAATGAACATTTTTCCTTCGCGACTGGTGGTTGTATTGCTTCCAATATGGCGGACAACTCTCGAGCAATGTGCACATGACGTCACACAAGAAACCTCTATAGTCAAGTTGCATCATGGCTAATGAAGGCAAAATGATTTGACGAATAAGAATGTGTTGATTAAAATATAAACATGTCTCTGACTCTGGCAGCGGATAGCACTGCTGCCTCACAGCAAGAAGGTCCACCAGCTGGCTGGGGCACTACTGTGTGGAGTTTGCATTCTGTCTGTAAGTGTGAATGAGGCAACCCTGAAATGGTTAAGAAAATGGATGGATGGCTGGCTGTGGTTCAACAATTTCACTATTGTGATTGTGACATTACAGCAGTGCTTTGCTTAATCAGTGGAGTACCCTTCTGGCCAAATGTTTAAGCTGGATCAGTCAGTCTATTCCTTTTAATTGTCATCTATTTGTAAAAACTCCTTCCGTTTATATTAATGTCCTTATTCAGGTTCAAGAATGGCATATTGTTCCCACCATTTTCACATCACCCTATGAGTGGAGGCAGGGGTGATGAAAGAGCTCCATCTACTGGAAAAACTGGGGATGACTGCACTTTAATAACTGCCTTTGCAGTAGCTGTGCTCAAAAACAATGAGTACTTTTAAAAGGTGTAAACCCAAAATATCAATGCTTGGTTTCGCTGTGACTTTAGTGCAGCAAATAAGGATTCAAGATTATTTGAAAGTGACAATGACTCGGTCAGTGTGTGGAAAACTGTTCAAAGACGACAGAGAGGAGGGAACACCGAGGACAATCCAAACACCGTCAGCTGATTTTAGGATCATTTGTATTGATTTTATAATGAAACAAACTATCACTGTGATTTAAGGATCAACACAACCATGTGTCTTTAAAACAAGATGCAAAAGGTAAATGAAATGGTTGTAGAAGTGTTATATAAATTACAATCCTGTCACATTACAATCCTGGAAAGCAGCAATAACTGTCTACAATGACTCAGTATGTTCAACAGTACAAATAAACAAGAGAACATCTGTCAGATTGAGGTTTGAAAAGTAACCCTGCCTGGATGCAGATACGCTGCCTCCTGCTGCGTTAACAGTGGGGGAGGGGTGTTCACTGAGAGATAGTGTGTGTTTGCGTTTCGTATGCATATTTGTTGTTAACAGCACTTTGTAGTTTCAGGTTTACCAGGGTTTTAGTGCCGGAGGTTCAACCTCACAGTGTCCTCAATGAAAACGTCACGACTCCATACACACACGCGCACACGCACGCACACACACAGAGACACACACAGAGTAAGCCACTGTCATCAAAACTGTACATTCAATAAATTAACAATGCATTGTCTTTGTTAAGCAACCAGTGAAATGACTCTAGATTACATAATTACATTAGATTACAGGCAGAATGAACCATTCACAAGACAAAAATCCTTGGGGGGAGAGGAGGTTGTTGCAGGGGAAGGGTCCACATGGCTGAGGAGAGGAAAGGGTTTCTGGGGTGATAATGTACAGCACAAGGTTGGTAGGCGCAGTAGTGACGACATCATCTACCCTTTGGCCTCGGATCACCCCACGAGGGGCCTTGAGTCCGGTTAGAGTTTTAACCTTTCTACACAAGGACAGACTGGAGTCCCTCCGTTGTTTTCTTTCTCTTCTTCATGTTTTCTCATCTTGGCCCATCCCTAAAACCCCTCGTGACCCATTACCCCACCCCACCTCCTCTCGCCATGGTCAGTGGTTGCACGCTGGGGCTGTCTCTGATTTGAATGAGACTGGGCTGGTCCAGTTGAGATCTGGTTTCCTGCAGACTTCAAGGCTTGTGTTTGAAATGGGCCTCCACTGCAGGGACACACACAGAAAATGACATACAGTAACATGGAATTAATTTATCTGCATGCTTTGGTATAGAAGATGCTGGTAGCCAGTATATTATGTTAAGATTAAAGGTCTTTTAAAGTTCAACACATATCCAGGGCGCACTTCAGAATTTGAAAATAAACCACTTTATTACTGAAATGCTCTAATTAATGACCTGCATACTCCTGCGGCCTCATTGGTCGATTGATGACCCTCTGGAAAGCGGCTATCCAATCCTGTTGCTCGGCCTCGGTCTCGCAAGCAAAGAGGAACTTCCTGTCTGGCGTGACGATGGTGATGCCGTGGTTCCAGTGGTAGCCCTGTGTGGACGGGGGCAAGCCGGCCAGGACGGTGTAGCTGTTCTCCTTGCTGCCGATGAACACCTCACCACGGGCATAGGCGTCCTGAGGGGACAGAAAGACAGACCAAGTGACCAACGGATCAACTGACTCAAAAGGTCAGGACGATGCAGGACTCTTCTTACCAGAGGATCTTTGAAATACATGAGCCGCCTGTCATCCATAGTAAACCACCTCTTCTTGAAACCCTCTGTGTGCTAATGCAGAGTAAGACAGACATTTGTCAAGAGATGTAACAGCAAAGGCAGTGAGACAGATTTACATTTAGTCATTTATCATAACAGATGAAGAGAAGATGAAGCTTTGTCATAACTTTTAATAATACAACACTCATTCCTCCTTAAATTCTACCAGAAAATACTTCAAATACAGCTGAAAAATACTATACTTAGAACTCTAAGGGTCAAGAAAGCTCCAAACATAAAGTTTCATCTTTAGGCCTTATCTTTTAGAATCTACCACTGACTTTATACCAAAGATGGACATGGCCACAGTGAAGTGAACCATCAGGCTGTGAAGTACCGTTTTGTAGGCTCAAAGCCTGTTTGGAAACATTGTACTGGATAGTACTGAGAATACTGCAGTTTCAATCACAAAGTAGCCACGCCCTAAAACATACCCTGCTTTTTTGTCTGTTTTATCTTAATTGGGACCCATGATTTACAAAATGAGAATCATGCTGTATAAAATCTAACTAGCATCTGAGACTATTAACTCATCGGGTAAGGGTTTCCTCATAAATTGAGTGAGCAGAAGGGGGTTTTTGCTAAAGAGTTCTACAAAATCATGCTTCTATTGCAACCAATAGACTGTATACAAAGGATGGATGTAGCTTCCAGGTCTGAAGAGTGAAGTGAATGTGGAACAACCGTAAACCTCCATTCTTTCTAATGGCCAGCAGGAGGTGACTGTCACAAACCGTGTCCGCACGGCTACGGCAACAAGGGGTAAGCAGAGCAAAGCCAATTAATAATTTGTTTATTTCAACAAAAGAAACACTGGAGAGGAACTTAAACTAACGATAGCAGGTGTAGTCAGTTGGGTCAGTGGCATGAGAGAGTGCATGAGTGTGTTTTAGGAAAAAAGTGTGAAAACACAAACAAAACAGCAATCTAAATCCAAATGGGAGAGCCGAGTAGTCTTATTGGATACAGCATGAGGTTCATTTTGTAAATAATGGTTCCTATTAGAGCCACAATGGAGGATAAAGCAGGTTTTGCTTTTGGGTCAAGTCGCTAGCCTATGAGCATGCAGTGTCCCTACGTTTCTTAGCTTCACCCGCCCCTCGCTTATCAGGTCAGGTTTAAAAACTCTATGAAGGACAAAACGCTCAGCTCGAGTCTTCACAATGGGACTTCATTAACTAATAAGTGTTGTCTTTTATTTACAGTCTATGTTGCAACCACAGGAGTCACTACCTGCTGGCCATTAGAAAGAATGCAGGTTTAAGTCACTTCCGCATTGGCTTTGATTTTCAGACTCAGCAAATAGCCATCTTTTATATACAGTCTATGAAATCTGCATTTGTTCTATCAAGTTCACTATTTCAGCTTCGAGCTTACATGTATTCTTAAATCATTAATTACAAACTATCACACAGTCAACCTTGGCTTTAGGCATTACTCTGACTTAATTAGGTCAAACTGGCTCTTGGGTGTAGTGGTTCACAGAACAGGAAAGAAGAAGAGTTGTGGTCACTAATCTTTACTTTTTTCTTGCAGAGTGCTGAACAGATTTACCCCTCTGACACTCTATAAAAGGGCCTGAAAAATGACTCTAGTGGAATGTTGCAATGCAGGCAATGTGCAGCCAGAAGACAATGCATCATTTTAAGGGATTGGGAGGCTAAAAAATTAGGATCCAATGCAATACTCTGGACCTAGAGACAGTTTGGTCATATTTAGGTCAATTTAACACTGAAACTGAGGTGTTAAATTAATACTATCAGTCCTTATTTCACTTTAGAGGGGTGAGCACAGCACAAACCTTTGGTCCCGTTTTCTCCATGAAGCCTTCCTTCATAAAGTTTCGGGTCAGTTTGGGCACCAGCTGGAGCAGCAAAAACGACAAAAGAGAATCATGTCAAAATAAAAGCATGCATGAAATATTCAAAACTGCACTTATCCCTGCACGGACATGTGCAGCGGGATCACAGGCATTAGGACTGTCATGCTGGTTTAGAAAAGCATCCTGAACAGACATCTGCTGTCCTTTAATTATGAGCTCAATAACGGTGAAGTGTGTGTGTAGAACACACCATCCTCACCTCTTCATCACTTGCTCCAGGGAAGGCAACCTGCAGGTAGTGGAACCTGGCCGCTCTGATAGCATTGAACCAGTCGACCATCTCCTGTAAAGAACAAAACACTCTTAGTGGCAACATGCCCGGCTGGACTTCACATCTTATTTATTATAATCTGTGTTGCTTTTTTGTTTTTTTTTTTATTATGTTTGTTCTGAGTAAATAAGGAGATTTTGGATTCCAATAAAAGCATCTTTTACACACAGCAGGATGCAGTCAAACGCACGTGCGCTGTGTGGATGCTGCAGCGCTGTCGATAAATCCACCACAAAAAGAGAGTGACAGCGACACTGAATGAACCCAATGAACCCTTCCTGTGACAGCCTTCAGTAACACTAATGCACCAGCAGAGGGGGCAGTGGTCCCTCTGTCTCACTCGCTCTTATTCACTCCACTAAACGGCTATTAATATCTGTCTCTTTCTTCTCTTTAATCTGTTCAGTTTTGATTAAGTCTCCCTCCACTTCTATTTTAGTCCCAAATCCCAGTAAGGTAGCAGTGCCATGAGGCTCAGCACTATAAAACCCTCAGTAAGACACAGAGGACGCACACACTGTAAATACAGGTGGATAATGAGGGATATCTTTTTTTTTTTGCACACAGCAGTGCTACAAGTTACTAGATACGAAACAGTTTTCAGCAAAGCTCCTGGAAAGGACTATGCCTTTTGTTGCAAAAATGTACACACTACAAAAAAATCTCTTAGACAGTGTGTAGTTCAGTTTTCATTCAATATGATTTTTAAGATTTTATTTGAAGAAGATTCTTTGGAAAAGAATCATTGGGCAACTATTATATGAATGATACTTACTGCACAGGCTAAGAACACTGTCACTATTTTCCCTATCATTATTCCCAAATATCATATTTATTGCACAAAACACCCAGGGAAGTTAAACAGAAATTATGTGTTATCGAAGCAGTTACAGAGAACTACTAAGGGAAACCTATCGTGCTTATTGCCAACACCATGTTCTAGAATAGCTTCACATGATTCATATTTCAATAAATTCCTCTTTATCTTATACTGGGCCTTGGCCTTTAACACTCAACAGCCACTTTATTAGGTACACTTGTTCAGCTGCTTGTTATTGCAAATATCTAATCCATCCATCCTGCCTTGAATCAGTGGTTCAGGATGGTGGTGGTGTAATGGTTTGGGATATTTTCTTGGCACACTTTGGGCCCCTTACTACCAACTGAACACCACGGCCTACCTGAGTACTGCTGCTGACCATGTCCATCCCTTTATGGTCACAGTGTACCCATCTTCTGATGGCTGCTTCCAGCAGGATAACACACCAAGTCACAAAGCTCAAATCATCTCAAACTGGTTTCTTGAACATGATAGTGAGTTCACTGTACTCAAATGGCCTCCAGTCACCAGATCTCAATCCAGTAGAGCACCTTTGGGATGTGGTGGAATGGGGAGATTCAGCCAACAAAACTGCAGCAACTGCGTGATGATATCAAGTCAATATGGATCAAAATCTCTGAGGAATCTTTCCACTACCTTGCTGACGCTATGCAATGAAGAATTAAGGCATCTCTGAAGGCAAAAGGGGGTCCAACCTGGTACTAGCAAGGTGTACCTAATAAAGTGACCGGTGAGTGCATACGACAGAAAATGAGGGAAAGAGGAATAGGTCCCCTTAAAGGTTTTCTGTTGGCCCTACAAACAAAAATATTTTAACCACTGCACAACTATGGACAGAAGAATTAAAGCTAAGAGTAAAAATTTTACGTTTTGCCAAATGATGTGCTAGTGCAGTAGTGGCAGCTGGTCATAGTAACAGCAGTAATAAAGTGATTTATTTATTTTTAATTGTGTTGGGCTTGTAATTCCTTGTACTGTATGCTCTCATCCATCCAACTTCTCAATGGCTGGTACAATCACCGATGTTACTTTCATAAGTAAAAAGGTGCCTCATCAATCGCTTTCTTGGACTGATCCATTACTTTTGGCAGCAGGAGGGCCAGACTACCTGTGAACACCCCCCCGCATTTTCATAACAATGAACTCTCCTAACCTAATAGAGTCTGCTGACATACAGTATTATTCAGTGTTTGCATAGCGTGAACATTTACTCACAGTCAACTCCTAACTAACTGACCCCAGGTCAAGCAACAGGTGAGTGTTATCATTTCAGTATAAAATGGCTCTTTTAAAATGATTTAATTTGATGTGAATTCTTAGTTTTTATGCGTATTTAAAATTAATTAAGGTTAATAAGGCTAGCAGGTGGAGTGCACTGCGTGGCTGATTAAGTTAGTGATACTGTGCACCACTTAAGTACAGTTGACCAAGGTTTTCTCAGGCTGAATCTAGGACTATTGAGCACATTGGGTTTAACATGAAAAAAATGCCTACAGTGTCAAAGAGCTCACTTTTAAAGCTGTTTGGGGTTACTAACATAAGCACAGGGTAAAAACTGTAGCGATCACACTTACTTAACATAGCCAGCTGGTTTTTGAGCAGTAGGGCACTTACTAGTTTGTTCAGAATCTAAACCGTCTGCTCTTTGCCCTCCAACTCATCATTTCAGGATAAAAAAAACCCACTAGATATGACAGTCCACCAATCTCCTGTGTACTATATTTTTAAGCTTTTGCATGTAAAATAAGCAAAAAAATTAATTATTAAGGGATATTTAGTCAAGCAGGTATTACCAACACCGTACCACCACTCTATCTGAGTTGACATGAAGCATATGAGAAGCCTGTCATTGCAGTGTAGGTAATAATTTGGAGTTACTTGTGCAGAAACACACATAACACGTGTGCATGTGTACCTTAGCATCACTGTGGTAAACGAAGATGTTCCTTGTGCTGTTGTCTTTCAGGTAGGTGATCTGCAGTCCGCAGGGGTTGCCAATCTTGGCCGGCTGGAAGGTGGCATTGAGGGTTTCTATTTTCATTATTGCCTTGGGATCCCTGGCCTTGACAGGAGCAGGCATAAACAACAAATGGAACATTGTAAAAGTCTCACGTTCCTGAGCGTTGCTGGCTTTTACCAAAGAGAAATTCTAACTATAGACGATTATATCGTGTTTCTTACATCCTGCTTGTTGAAGTATTTCAGCGCTCCCTCCCTCTCTGCCAGGACAAACTTTCTGCTGAGGAACTGACCGTTGTCTCTTCCTCGTTTCCATAGAAACCCCTCTCGGTACCCTGGGTAGAACGAAAAAAAAAATAAGTGTTTGTGTGTGTGTGTGTGTGTGTGTGTGTGTGTGGTAGGGGAACTGATACCACACAGCCTTCAGAGGAGACAGGAGATCAAACAGAGGAGACGTTTACAGCGGTGATGGTGAGATGTTGTAACTGGTTGGTGTCAGATGATACTTCAGTTAAGCTAAAATCGAAGATCGTTTGAAATCTCATTTATACGGGGAGGAAGAAA
Source organism: Paratilapia polleni (assembly GCA_015106735.1). Classification (NCBI taxonomy): domain Eukaryota; kingdom Metazoa; phylum Chordata; class Actinopteri; order Cichliformes; family Cichlidae; genus Paratilapia; species Paratilapia polleni. Next base: position 18,863 of record VUQI01032709.1, on the reverse strand, counting down.
AAGGAGACGGAGTGTGAGAGTAAGAAAACACAGCGGAGCAGGAAGAAACAAACAAGAGAGGGAAAAATTTCACAAGAAATGCAGCATGAGTCAGCCCAGGCATTTTTTTATTGTTTCTGTACATAGAACATCCTTTCCCATGTTAATGACATGCTGCTCTATTTATAACCTGTAATGTCTGCTTCTTCTTCTTTGGTCTATTTCAGTAAATCGCTCTACCCACACTGCCTCTTTTCTTGCTTTTATCTTCTATTTCTGTCAAGCGCTGAAGTATTTCCACTCTAATCTGGATCTATTTTTGCGACTTATAGGAAGCATAATCAGGTAGTCCTCCACGGAACTGACTTATGTACATTCAAGGCATTTGCTTGATGCTGAGTGTTTTATAATGACTGTTAATTGTCAGACAAACTGAAATTCCTTCACTGGAAACGACAAATAAGGAGAGTAAATGGGTTAATGTGTCATGAATGATCACACAGGAACATGCAGAAAAAGATTTTTCTCATAAATCAGGAGAGTAAAAGGATCTATGAGCATCGTTTCACCGGCATCTGCAGCAGTATTTAATCATGCAGGTAGTTTTATTTGTTAAGCTATGGAGATGCCAATGAAAACATGACATTGTGTCAAAAGCACCTCCATTTCCAGAAACAGCATTGTAGTCTCTATGGGTAACACAAAGACCTCAATATCAACTGTATGAGGACTGGTAATGCAGTGATTGTGATATTGTTTCTGGGAATACACAATGTACAAATCTACACACACACACACACACACACACACACACACATATATATATATATATATATATAGTATATATTTAGTGTTTAATTGTATTCACCAGCATTTTTGGGGTGAAAGCTGAAATGTCAGGACATTTATAAATAAAGCCAACACAACTGTACAGTGCCTTGCAAAAGTATTCATACCCCTTGAACTTTCCCACATTTTGTCACGTTACAGCCACAAACTTTAATGTATTTTATTGGGATTTTATGTGATAGACCAACACAAAGTAGCGTTAACTGTGAAGTGGAAGGAAAACGATACATGGTGTTCAAAATATTTTACAAATAAAAATCTAATAAGTGGGGCGTGATACCCCATAAAATCCAGTGGAACCAATTGCCTTCAGAAGTCACCTAATCAGTAAATATGTATCACATAAAATGTGTGACTGTGATAAATAGAAAATAGCTTTTATAGGAATTTGAATGAACCATCACAGTTAAAGACAAGTATTTCCTTTAGGAGTTGGTGGAGTCACTTTGCTAATATGCTAAATTTAAAAAGTTAGCATGTACCAATGTCGGCAGCTTGCTCCTCCATTATCAAGTGACCAAAGATAATAACTAACTAAATAAATAAATAAATAAAAAACTGCTTTAAGTTTTAGTTGACTGTTAAATGCTTTATTTATGTTCATTAACTAGTTGCTAATTTTCTGCTGTTTGGTGGTGGACACGTAGCAGGCAGTGTGTTCATCACAACTGTTGTAGGAAAAAAAATAAACAGATGACTGCTGCTGCTAAAGGGAATAGTCTGAGTGAACTAAATACATTTTAGGGCCATAAACAAAACCAAATACAAACTAAAACAGTTAAGAGGAAGTGCTGAGTTGTGAATCATCTGATCCCTTGCTGATATAAAAAAATAAGTTTAGTTAGTAAATATTAACCAGTGCAGCTTTAAAGTCAAATTTAAAGAGTTTGAATCTCTTTTCTGTTCTCTTTATTCACAGCCATTCATTACCTGTTTTCTATCTTTTCATCTTCTGCACTCATTATGTTCCATATGTGTGTGTGTGTGTGTGTGTGTGTGTGTGTGTGTCTGTCTGTCTGTCTGCGACTTTCTGACATGAAACATTCACCTACACTGGCATTACCTCATCGATCAATAGCCTTGTCCCCACCCTCGCCTCCTTCCCTGACCCTCTTTTCTTCCTCTTATCCTTTGCATACCAGATCAATGTTGGTCGCTGTGCAGGCCAGGTTACTGCCTATGGTGAATCTCAGCCACCACACACACACCAGATACACGTATATGTACATGCACCTCACAATGAGTGATGAAGTGACCACGAAGACACAAATAGAGATGACAGAATGACTCATATCATTACACTCTGTTTGCATGTGTGCGTGTGTATGTGTGTGTCTCCGTGCATGCTTCCCCACCGTAACAATAAACGGGTGAGGTCACTGCAAGCCAATAAGAAAGCACCATCTTCATCAAGATGTGAAATGTATACTCATAGGCACACAAGTGCTGTACCCTCAGCCTCCACACAAACACAACCAACCAAGCACACCCACTTTAATGGCAGTTCCATTCACCAGCAGTGACAATTACAATGTCATTGCTTGAATATGCTTTTAACCACAAACATATACCACAACCACTCAGGAGGAGAAGGATGAAAATGAATGTCTGAGAGTCGTCAATGGATGTTTCAGGGTAATTGAATTTGTGCTACTGGCATCCACAGGGAAATGTTTATCCAAGGAGTTTTCAAGGTTCTGCTTATCGAAGGGTAAACAATGCAAGCCTGGCACCACAGCAGACCAGCCACTTTGCTGTTTCTTTTTTAAGGTGGGGAAAATAAGTATGAGTCTTCTTGCATGAGCATGGATCTTTTCATTTTCTATATTTCTAGTTCGTGCAAGCACATTTAATGCTACAAAAAGTCTAAAAATGGCTATATAAAGCTGAATTTGAAGACATTAGAAGTAACTGGTAATACCTTAGACTCAATGCAGGCTAAGTGCTATAACCCCCAAGCCAACACTTCATATTAGAGTTCATGTTAATGTTTTGTACCAAACAGCCAACCTCTGGGGGTTGTTCCTCCAGTGGCCACTTGAGGCTGGCTACAAACGCAAGTCAATCCCCATATACTCCCATGTTAAAATGGCCAACTTCAGGGATGAAATTAAAATGTTTACAGCCTCATACAAAAAGTGGCTTCATACCGTGGTGGTTTGCCCATTCACTTGGAAAGCGAAAGGTTGCTGGTTTGTTGCCAGAACGGAGACAAAAATCCCCTTTGGGGTTGCGTCAGGAAGGGCATCTGACGTGAAACATCTGCCAAATCAACATGTGGAGCTACCCACTGTGGCGACCCCTTGTGACAAGGGAGCAGCCGAAAGTAGCACAGCTTCATACAAAAAGCCTGACTGATATAGCCAGACTGATATAGGCTTTTTAAGAATAATACTAATTTATTATACCTGATTTAAAAATCAGATGTTCTGATATATCGTCCAATATTTTTTTTCTTTCAGACACATGAAACTTAAAAAGACTTCCCTAACATTTGTTATGTGTTTTTATTTAGTTACCGTTCACCCTTTGCCCAACTCTGCTTGGATCAGCTCCTCTGTGTTTGTGGCATTTCAAACACATGTTGCCAACAGAGAGATTGTACAGTGCCCTCTGGTGGACAAACTATGCAATATCAACACTCATAATATGGTTGAAGGGTGTTTCTCCCGTCTTCTCTTTACTTTTTAAGTTTCCATTTATTGGCCGTTACAAATGCTGATGCCGATTTATTGGCAAATAGCTAATATGGGGTGATGATATCAGCCCGCTGATAAATTGGTTGAGCTCTATAGCTAACTTCCCCTTTTATAACAATTGTACAGTATGTGTTTTCTGTGTGTGTGTGTTTGAATTTTTTATTAACAGTTAATGTTAGGTGTGTGGCCACTTTGATTAACAGGAACCTGTCTGCAAGGCCTCACATCCACTCATCTGAGTCACTGAACTGAGCCTCTCGACCATATTGGTGCCTTTTGGAGTATTTTTAATGTAGTAGCTGACAAATAAAACAGCCTACTGTGAAGTGGAGGCTGTCCAAAGAGTTTCTGTTCCAGCTTTGGTGAGTGAAATATTGGAATTTTATTAGTCTGGTACTTTGTACTAATTAGCAGGTATGGATGTCTGTGCATTGCACCCATCCAGTTTATCAATGCCACAGGGCAATGTCATGGTGACTACAGTATATCCATCTTTTGTATACAGTCTTTGTGCCTGAGTACTCTTACGTCATGATTACAATAAAGCACTATTTCCAAATGCTTCTGCCTTTGTTGTGGATGCATATGAACCAAAATGGGGACAGACAGTTGAGCAATGCTGATGTTATCTGAAGCTCTCCCCATCAGAGATGAGCTGCTTTTAACTCCTTGGGGGGCTAAATTTAAGCATGAAATGACATTTTAAGATTTTTTTGAAAGATGTGTTAAAGGAATATTTTGATTTTGGAAACAGGCTTTTTCGTCTTTGAGTCTAGCCATCACCATGAGATTTCTAGGCGACCAGCGGACATGTGCAGATTAAACAAACAGGATGTGTTGATTAGTGGGCTCTAGAGGTCTCTCAGCAGTAGCTTTATGTTTACCATACACACTTGTGGTATCAATCTTTTTATCTAACTCTAGGCAAGTGTGCAGCTTCCTAAAATGTCAAACTATTCCTTTGATAGTGTTTCTTACATTGCAGTGCCCAGGCGATTATTAATTATTCAAGCCTGTCTAATTTTGCTTTCATTTTTGGACATTATCAGGTCAAAAGATTTGAACTGAAGTCAGTTCTTCAGTTTCAGACTACAGAATATTGGGAAAGTATCTGCAGATTTCACAAGCAAACAAAGAAAAAACAAAAAAAAGACAGCAGTTAGTGTGATGTGTGGGAACATATAGACTGATGAGGATGTTCACACAAAGCCTTCCTTATCAGTATGCACGTACCTGCAGAGTAAGGCTCCTGCTTCTCGATAAACTCAAACTCGTTCCTTTCGTACTTGGCTCTGATCCACTGCTCTCTCAGCAGCCTGGAGACACGATGAAAACACACAGATAGCTTTTATGTGAATTGCACACTCATCAGCAACTGCCCTGATCTACACGCACATGAAATTATTTTTCTTTGTCAGTAAGATACACACACACTGGTATCTGTCTTGATGCATGCTCAATCATCCAGGTAAGGAATTCCCAGATTTGATTCTGTTCATCTGGACATAGCGTTTTCAGCGTTCCCACTGAAAACTTGAAGAAATTCTCATAAGGTGGATGAATGGATAGACATTAAAAAACATAAGTGTAGCCAGTGCAGAGGCCTAACAACAAGCTGTGGTATTACTGGGGTTTTGTTCCATACTAATTTCACAACATCTACATGTATGTATAAGTTATAGTTTTTTTTAAAACCACTTTAAATTAAATTCACGACCAGACATAAGAAATATATATCCAACCATCCACCCATCCATCCATCCATTTTTTTAACTGCTTATTTTAGCTGCTTTATTGGTGGGCCAATAACATTAACTATTTGCTGGTCTATCTGTATCTGCGTTTAACAGCCGATAAATGCAAACTTAAAATGTAAAGGAAAGACGGGAGAAACACCCTTCAACCCTATTCTGAGTGTTGATGTTGCATAGTTTTTCCACCAGAGGGCACTCTGCAACTTCCCTGTTGGCAACACAGGTGTTTGGAATGCCACAAACACAACAACCAGCTGACTGAGCAAAATCAGGTAAATAAGTAAGTAAATAAATAATGCATAACGCATAAGAAATGTTAGGGAAATCCATTTATGTTTCGTGTGTCTGAAAAAAGAAAAAATATCAGCCGATATATTGGAATATTGGATTTTTAAATCACCAAACAACAGAATTGGTCCTCAAAATCCTATATTGGTTGGTTTGTACTACTTATCCAATTCAGGGTCATGGGGGGCTGGAGCCTAGCTGTCATTGAACAAGAGATGGGGTACACCCTGGACGTATCGCCAGTCCATTGTAGGGCTAAAGCTGCACCAACACTGGAAGCGATTTTCTCATTGAACATCGATATGAAGCTGACGACTGGTCACTTGCAGACATTCCAGGCTCTGGTTGCCTAGGTAACCCTCTAATGTATTTACTACCAGGTCATATGTCAGTCAACGGTCTCTCATTGTTAGTCACTTCAATCGCTCGCCTGGAAGCTGAGAAAAGTTTATTTCAGGCCCTGCCCGCTTCACATCACCAGTGGTTACTTCGCCCATAGTCGCTTGAAGTCCCTGAATGTCATTGACTTTCATTGACGTCATTATTTCTGGTCACCACGTCAAATGGCCTTCAGGCTTTCAGGTGCATTACTCCCGGCTTCTGAGTTGAAGCGTGGATTGGAGTGCCATCTGTTTTTAAAAACAGCACAGCCTTTGCCATGCAGTCGCTTGTACACAATCTAAATGTGTAGAGGAGGTGAAAATAGTGGCTACGTGTGCTGGAATTTCTTGCTTTCATGTGACCAAAAACATTTACAACCCATCTGAACTAAATAAAGCTTAGGCCACAGTCACACAGGCCTAAAGACTGGTCAGTGACCCCCTGGTAACAACTGGTCACTAGGGAAAAATCTGTATTCACCAAGCACCTGGCGAATGGTTGTGGAAAGTTGCTTGCTGTCTCTAGGTGAAATTGATCACAAAGAGGTATGTGATACTGCACCAAAAAACCTCCTTGTGATTTCTATGGTCGCTAGCAGACTGCCGCTAGCTAACTCGCTAACTACTTACTAAGCGGATGTGAAACTGTGAAAAGTGCAACACAAACTGGAAACTGAGGGGATTCACCTTCAGAGTAATAGTTGTGCCTTCTGAAATGTTTTAGTTTCAGTGGTAAGGCACAACTTTTACTTTGAAGGCGAACGGTCTCCCTTTCTGATTTGCGTTGCACTTTTTGAAGTTTCACTACCGCTTGGTAGTTGGTTGGTTAGTGAGTGTTTGCAGACAAGTTGGTGTCTTCCATCCAGACTACGGGCGACCACGTCAGTCTGCTAGGAGGTTATTGGTGCAGCACCCTCTTTGCAACCTGTTTCACCCAGCAATAGCCAACAACCTCCAGCAACCACTCACCAACCAGCTGGGGAATGCACATTTTTCCCAAGTCACGGGGTCGCTGACTTGTCTCTAGGCCTGTGTGATTGAGGCTATATCGACTAATCAAAAACTGATTAAATTTTATCAAGCTGAATTTAAGATATACTTTCAGGGCCTTTTAGTGGTAATATTGTATTTATTTGTATTTTAAATTAACCTGGATTGTTCACTAATCTAATCCATACTTAACATTTTTGTGAATATCATCATCTTTTATAAAACACAAGAAGAGCAGGAGGGTATGACATGTACCTTTACAAGAATGTGCTATGCACCTCTACCATTAGGCCACATAGCACCTTATTTTTTTTTAGGTCTTTTACAATCCTCTTCCTTAGTTTCACATTGGCAATGGCAGCACTTTTTAAACTTCTTAATTCATCCCTGCTGCGTCTTTAGATTTGTTACTTAATCAATAAACAGAATAATGGAATATCCCTTGAGTTTATGCTCTAATAACACTCATAGATATGTATTGCAATGCAGCACAAACCAACATGATCACAGCCTTCTACCAAAGCTCCATGTGAAGGTAGCAATCTCAATTTTAAACCTTCTTTTTCTTGACTGTTAAAAAAAAACAAACAAAAAACAGTCAGCTCATCACCATGCCAACAATCTCTCTCATCCCATCTCCTTCTCTGCCTCTCCCCTGCAGGCTCTAAACAGCTTTCACCATCTCTTTTTCTGCACAGAGGAAATAGATTAATCACTCTATCAGCATTTAGAGGTAAACATTCTTAGCAAATGTTTTTTTTAACGACACCAAGTGACACTGGATCTTAAACACTAAACCCTGTGATTCTCGGGAGAGCACAACCAGACAACATGGCAACGACACTGAGAAGGATATTTCTCTCAGTTCTGGGTTTTCTGTCAATCTCTTGGTTCTGGTTGTCAATTTTCATTACATTTATTGGGAGGCAGAGAGACAAATGGAACAACAATCCTAAAATGCCCAAAAAAAAAAAACCAAAAAACCAGCCTCACTACCTCAAAACATAAGTATTCCTTGAGACTGATTCAAACATATGGTGCAGTCTGTACTAAACATCAGCCTCCAGAATATTCAGATCAAAAATATAGAATTAAGCCAATGCAGATTTAAAAGTTAAAAAAATACACATACAACCACACAATGCTTTTTATAGGCCTTGCACATACACAAAAGAGAAAGTAGTGTTTCGCAATATACACAGAGATTGTAATCATAATACGGTGCTTCAATTTACAGTATCAGTATCTAACTTGGTGTTTGCATCTCTCTTGCAGTTATCAACACTGAATATAGCAAGCTAATACTTCCAAGAATAAGCAGCACTAATGCAAGATATACACTGTTTCCTGAACAAGCATGCAGCTGTTTTTAGCTCAAAAGCTATAAAAGTCCAATGTAGTCAGCTGTCCAGCACCAAAGGGCAGTCAGAGTTAGCGATTAACATTTAGCTCCGTGTCTGTTAGCTGTACAATCAGGCTACTGTTAGAGAACACGCTAGCCACTTTATAAGGTGATAAAATGGGCTGCAACTTGTTGCGCAGCAGATTAATTCAGGTTTACAAATGAAATCATCACATAAGTAAATACAGTCATTAAGATCAATAAGCCTAAACCTACGTCACTATTACGACTTGTTCTCATAGTTTTTTGCACTCGCTTCAGCTTTTTTCACAGCAAACATTTTGATTTCTTTTAGGCTACGTCCACACGTACATGGGTATCTTTTAAAACGGATATTTTTCCGAGTTCATTTTGAAAAATATCTCCGTCCACACGAAAAACAACAGGTGGCGATATAACCCAAAGCGTTGACCAATCAAAAGCCCGCAATCAAAAGCCCGCAAACAAAAGACGAGATAAAGGCGCACACCTTTGACTTTTCCTCGTCCACATGTAAATACAAGAATGGAGTTTTTGAAAATCTTCACCCTGGCAGGAGTTTTTCAAAAGCTCAGTTTTCATTGATCCAAATGTGGACGAAAGGCCAAAACACATAGAAAAAGCTACGTTTACCAAAATACCTGTGTATGTGTAGACTTAGTACGGAAAGCAAAAGTGTCATTAACAATAAGTCCGCCCTATTCGGCCAGCACAGATTTTATTGTTTACCTTTGCTTTTCTTGTAGTAAAATACATGTCATTGTCTGTTTCCCGAAAAAGGCATTCATGCAGCCTTTTAATGGACTTAGCTACCAGCTAGCTAGCTCCTGTTTTGCCAGACCATTCAAGTATAACATTCCCCAAATTTCTGCTATTTATAGAGAAGGAACAATAGCCAAAACATAAATGAACTTGCAGTCAACTTTAATATTTTATTCAGAAAAGGTTACATTGAATATTGCCACACACACTCTCACATGCACACACATGTTTAAGAAAAGCTGGGGCCATCATGAATGGAGAACTGACAACATATTCATTAGCCATGCAAAAAGGAATGTAATATTTGCAAAACTAATATAGCTATTAAGTAGATTTGCCAGTAATTTGAATTTCATCTTTTTCTTCAAAACTATTCTGTATTCAACACTGAAAGTATACAAAAACTGCCTTTCCACTGCAGGAACTGTGGAGGGAACCAGCCCCCATCTTGGTTCCCTCCACTTGCCATGCAGGCCAACTACATTCCAGTACACAGACAGAAGACTGCTAGTCAAAGAGGATATGAAGAGGGCAGAAATGGCAATTGTTGTTTTTGTTGTCTTCTCTGGGTTTAGCTAATCAGCTAATCAGTACAGGGTACCTAGCCCAGAGCATGTACTTTTTTTCTCCCCCGAAAACAGCCCTGGCAGAGGTCCTAAATAGCAGCTCCTGCTGTCAGGGCACACACAAAGGTATAGGCTGCTGTAAATTGAGTTCCTTCAATACAAAATGGCCTAACGTCTTAGCACACAGCCACCAGCTAGTTAACAAGCAAACGTTAAGCTAATTTAGTGGGAAGTATTTTCATTTTTTAACAATAAACATAAACTGCTTGTACAAAAAAAAAAAAAAAAAAAAAAAAAAAATGCGATATACAAGA
>VUQI01032698.1:0-12251 GCA_015106735.1 Paratilapia polleni | reverse complement strand
AAGGGAAATAAACAGGCTTTCCAATGGTATATGATTTATTGCCAAGAAGCATTGTTACAACAAAGAAATAATCTACCAAACAGAAATTTCCTTACTTTTTGTGCTAAGTTTATATATATATATATATATATAGAGAGAGAGAGAGAGAGAGAGAGAGAGAGAGAGAGCAAAGCTCTCTTAAGGTCCCACCACAGCATTTCAATCAGGTTGAGGTCTGGACTTTGACTGGGCCATTGCAGCACCTTGATTCTTTTCTTTTCAGCCATTCTGTTGTAGATTTGCTGTTGCATGACCCTGTTTTGGCTTTAGCTTTAGCTGTCAGACAGATGGCCTCACATTTGACTCTAGAATACTTTAGTATACAGAGGAGTTCATCCTCTGCCCAGGTTGTATTGCTGCAAAATCTTTATAGAGAGAAGAGGGTTTCTTCTGGCAACCCTCCCCAACAAGCCATATTTGTGTGTTCAGTCTTTTTCTAATTGTACTGTCATGAACTTTAACATTTAACTTGCTAACTGAGGGCTGTAGAGGCAAAGATGTAGCTCTTGGGTTTTTTGCAGTTTCTTTGAGCATTGCATGGTCCGATCTTGTGGTGAATTTGCTTGGATGCCCACTCCTGGAAAGACTGACAACTGTCTTGAATGTTTTTTGACTTGTGAATACTTTTTCTATTTTCTCACTGTACAATGATGGATTTCAAATTGTCTGGAAATGGCCTTATAGCACTTAGCAGACTGATGGGTAGCAATAATTGCTTGTTTAATATTATTTCCTTCTTTCCAAGGAGGAAAGACTTCAGCAAATGGAAAAACATCAGCATCAGCAAGTGTTAACACACACCTGCTCCAGACCAGAAAACTGCCCAAACTTCTGCTTTTATAGAGGTGCTCACATTTGCTGATGATCAGTTAATCAAGTATATTTGCTTAGCAGCACCTGGGTGCTACTTTCACTCTTAATTCCTTTGGAAGCAGTAAGGGTGTACTTAGTTTTTCACACACTGCTTCTGTATTTTGGTGCAGTTTTTGTTAAATAAATAATGACATGGTGTAATATGTCATGTTTTGTTGTTCATCTGAGGTTATATATACCTAACTTTAAGACCTGCCACAGATCAGATGATTTTTATTATGTCCTGATGCATAAAACCTTAGAACCTACTTTCTTTTTGCCATGACTATGTATGTTCGTATATGTACGTTCCCAAACAGAAAAAGGAACAAATTTCCACCATTTCTCAAATATTCTGTATCTATTTTGTATATCAATGGCATTTGGTTGCAGAAATTAGAGGGTGTTGGGTTAAGTTGGCTCAAGATTTTCTCTCTGCTTTTTGCAGATGATGCGGTTCTGTTGGTGTCATCAAGCAATAAACTCCAGCTTGAACTGGGGCAGTTTGCAGCCTAGTGTGAAGGGGCTGGGATACAAATTAGCACCTCCAAGTCTAAGGCCATGGTTCTTAGTTAGAAAAAGGGTTGCGTGCCCACTTCGGGTTAGGAATGAATTGCTGCCCCAAGTGGACAAGTTCAAGTATCTTGGACTCTTGTTAAATGAGGGAGGAAAGAAGGGCGTGGGAGATGAACTGGTGCAGCATCTGCAGTAATGAGGATGCTGTACAGGTCTGTTGTGGAGAAGAGAGAGCTGAGTGTGAAAGCCACGCTGTTTACCCGTCGATCTACGTTGCTATCCTCACCTGTGGCCATGAGCTGTCGGTGGTGACTGAAAGAATTAGATCGCAGATACAAGTTGTAGAAATGACTTTCCTCCGAAGGGTGTCTGGGTTCTCCCTTAGAGATAGTGTGAGGAGCTCGGTTATTCAGGAAAGACTCAGAGTAGAGCTGCTACTCCTTCAAAAGAAGCTAGCCGAGGTGGTTTGGGCATCTGACTGTGATGCCTCCTGGGTGCCTAGGTGAGGTGTTTCAGGCATGGCCCACTAGGAAGGAGACCCCTGGGCAGACCCAGGAGATGCTGGACAGATTATGTCTCTCGGCTGGCTTGAGAACTCTGCGCTCTCCCCGTGGAAGAGCTGGAAGAGGTGGCTGGGGAGAGGGAGATCTGGGCAGTATATCTGTGTAGTATATTTTAAGGTGCAATATCAGGAGACATTCTGTATCTGTTTTGTATATCAGTGGCATTGTGTTGCAGAGTTTAGAACTATCACCTCACAGCACTATCACCTCTGGGTTTAGTTTCTGGGTGTGCCTGGTGGGTTTTCTCTGGGTTGTCAAAAAGATAAAGCTTTTAGTGGTCAATGAGATCAGAAAAATACTATGCAAATGTCTATTTCCAAGTGTATGAATTAAGAAACTATATAAAATAATGCAAATTTTGCATCTTTTTTTAGCAGGTCCTTTTTTGTACCCTTACATTAAAGTACAAAATTGTCACAGAGATGAAAGACTGGTAAGGTACAAATACTCTTCTGTCAGTGGTACAATAGCTGTACTTCAAGGGGTTAGCACCGCAGTGGCAAGCTGTTGCGCCCCTAAAGGTACAACAAGGTACCGGTTTTCTGAGAGTGCAGTTTATTTGGTCTGGGATTCAGTTAAAGAGCATGCTGGACTGTTTAGTGCTGAGACCTTTTTTGTTTTAGCTGTTTGACCCTCTTCCTGCAGTCCTCTGTCAACACCTAGAATCCTTCCCTTAGTCCTCTTCTCTTTCCGATCGATCTGTTTATGGCCACTGGCAGTGACGTGGAATTTACTGTTATTAGAAATTCATCCTTTGCAAACACAGAACATCTGGGAAGCCAGTCCAATGCTTTACATTGAACTGGCACACAACTGTTTTACTCCAGCTTTATCAAGCAAACAATATTGTGGCAGGAAGAGGGATCGGCACATGCCCACTAGGCTTTGGCACTGGTAGCTATAAGCCTTTCCTCTCCAGGTTGCTGGTGTTTGAACGTCTGCTGAATACTCACAGTCTCATTTGCATTCATACGACAAGAGCAGCAGCCATAAAAGTGACATAGGAGGAAGCCTAATGTAATGGCCTTTTTTAAAGTAATAATGTACTGAGTGGGTATATTTATATGTATGTCACAAAGTGTGTGATGGTAAAAGGGCAAGAGTTACAGTGTGAGTGTGTGTGTTAGAGCGAGGGGGAGGTTTATTTTCCCGCTTCATGTGGCTGCCGCACATCATCAGTGAAGTGAAAGACAGCATTCTGGCATCTTTTACACACCAATACACAGAGGAATAAATTCCCTCACTAGACCACCCTTTCTTCCACACACTTGCACACACACACACACACACACACTCGTTTTGACATCTTAGTGGGGAACTCCATTGACATAATGCTTTCCCTAGCCCCTTACCCTAAACCTAACCATCAGAAATGAATGCCTAACCCTAACCCTTACCCTAAGCCTAACCATAACCTAATTGTAACTCTAACCCTAAAACCACGTTTTGAGCCTCAAAAATGCTCAAACATGCCTTCAAATTCGTGAGGACCAGCGTTTTGTCCTCACAAATCACGGCTGGTCCTCACAGCTATAGTTTTATGCAAATTTTTGTCCTCACAAAGATCTCTAAACAAGTACACACACACAGTTGCATCCTCCTAAAAAAAAAAAAAAAAAGCATCAACATCAGGCGCGAGGAAGTTGCTGAGAAGTGAAAAGCCGTCTAAGCTGTTGATCCTGTTTGCTGCTTTGAAATTTTCCAGGAAATCTTCCTTTTCAATCTTCTTCACTGAGGGATGCGCGTGCGGCGAAGGAGGCTGGCGGAGACGGAGGCTTATCTATCGTGGGGCAGAGTAGCACTCTCTGGAGCTCAGCACACTCAGGTGCTTCATCTCCTGCGTCCCTCTGCCAGTAAGCCTAAAGCCTTATGAAACAGTGGGGAAGCTGGAACATGAGATCATGTGAGGGTGTGCCGCCTGGTAAGCTAACATAAAACAGAGTATAAAAATATTAATATATATGTTTGGCTTTGTTGGGTCCTCCAATGACACAGTTTGTGTATTGTTGTCAAAACCACCAGTATGATTCATATGATAAAAATGGCCCTCTATGGTTAGGGTTTAGTTATATTTGCACTACTAAATGGTTACATGGACTGCTGAACATGGAAAGGCTGGAAATAAAAGTCACTTTGCAATGGTATCATTATTCTATAACCACTACATTGTGCAATCAACATTTATTTCATAGAGATATGTTAATGCAAAGAACTGCCTATTGCCTTACCACTCAATGGACCTCTTTTGAGATGTATTTTAATGTCTGCAGCTACTTTGGAGGGTATGATATAATCATAACCAATAGAACCCTAAACTGTAACAGACTCTGGCTTCCTGTTTCAGCAAACAAACCTACGTGGTTAAGGTGGACTCCTGGAAACTGGATGCAATTTCAAATCATGCAGCGCAGATGGAATTTGCATCGACCTGCTTAAGTCTCTACTTTGACTTTGCTTGCAACTGCGCCTCAATATTTTGCTTTGTTTTCCATCCAGAGACACGTCAAGAAGGTTTTAGAAAGTTACATTATCTCCACCTTTGCTTCTCAAAGACGACTTCACAAGAGGTCGCACAATACCACAGATGACTTCTATAGGACACAGATGACTTCTATAGGACCGGAAGTCTTTTTGCAACCACAGCTATCGCCATCTGGTGGCCTTCAGCTAGAATGCAGGTTTCAAGGCACTTCCGCATTGGCTTCATTTTTCTGACCCGGAAGCTACGTCCATGTTTTATACTGTCTTTGATGCTAAATAACAAACTAACAAAATACTAGAATTTCACTCAACAAAATTAAAGCACAAACATCTTTGAGAGTCTGTACTACACAGCAGGCCATGTTATTTGTCACGTAATTCCATTAAAAATGGTCCAAAAGGCACCAACATCACAGACAGGTTCAGTTCAGTGACTCAAATTAGCAGACTTTAAGCCTCAACAAAATCCAAAAAGGTGAATGATACAAAAATTCACCCTCCATGCAGCTGTTATGAAGGGTGAAACTATCCACAGAGACCAAAACCCTTTTTCCTACCAGGTTGTACACATACTGTGTAATACTGTTTAAGTTGGCCATTTTAACATGGGAATCTATGGGGATTGACTCGCTTTTTGAGCCAACCTCAAGTGGCCACTCCAGGAACTGCAGTTTTTGGCACTTCTGCGTTAGCTTCATTTTCATGCTTCGGAGGTTGCCGCTTTGGTGCAAACATCAGTATCCTAAAACGGGAGAAGCTACAGTCAGTCCTCCGTCTGTGTCTTGAAAGCATATGTGAACCCAGTAAACAGGACTTTGCATGTAAAATCTAACAAATCAGACCCATTACTCATGCCCTGGGTTAACAGCTAAAAACATTTTTATCTGCGAGGATAGTCTCTCTTGTGGACCAAATCTCTGGACTGAAAAAAAATTCAGGGGTAGAAAATTTTTAATGCTTTTGAGCAAGGCACACCCTGCAGGGGATCTGTTCATTGACCAGCAGCAGACACCTGAGGCTGCAGGGGGTAGATCCCACTGTGAATGTGTGCAACAGCATGCGAGACAAAGCACACACATGCTTCCCCGGATAAAATGAAGGTTAAAAATATATGTGTAGCTGTCGTTTGTGTCTTATTTGAACATTTGACAGCAGTAGGTTTGGTGTTTCAGTAACTAGAGGTTGGATTTCTTTTAACATGAAAGCCTGTTTTTTTTTTTTTCCTTTCTTTGCAACCTGCAACCCCACTGAGGGGGATGATGATGGAAAGAGCAAAGTAAAGAGAAGAAGTTATAGGGGCCGGAGAGGAAGACGGGTGGAGAGAGAGAGAGAGAATAAAAAAAGAAACTCATATCGAGCTCAGAGGAGAAGCCTCCGAGGAGAGGCGGGTTTTGTTCGTTTTATTTGAACCTGCTCGCGTTCATTTGAGAAGTTGCTGCTGAGAGATGCTCTGAATTATGGGAAGTAGAGGGGGGAAAAAAAAGCATGGTGAGATTGCGACAAGTCCTTTGTGGAAATTCTTATCTAACTGGAGGAGGGAGGGGGACTAAGGTCCTGACAGATTCAGGGCACAGTGTGTCACTGTGTTTTTCTAAGTGTGTGTGTGTGTGTGTTTTTGTCCCGTGAAATAGGACATGGTAAAGAGGAAAAAAAACAAACAAAAAGGTTTGTACTCATATATTTGAGTGTCATTCTTTCAAGGGCAAATACCCTATTTGGCTATAGCCAGTGCCTTATTTAAACACACAGACACCAAAAGTGTGTGCACAAACACTTCGGTAGAAATCAAAGCACAGGAGTAGATGGAATTTTTCTCTTACGTTCACACAAATTCTCCAGCCTGCTGCCGGTCTGAAGGTAACCTTTCCCTTCGTCCCTTTATCTTCCCGTCTGTGTAACACCCACTCCCCACTTCATTTCTCACTTCCTTTCTCCGCACAAAGGGACACCTCGCACAAAAAAAAAAAGGGGGAGCCTCGCGATTAGATGAAATTTAATCAGACAAGAGGGGGCATTTAATAGACTGCCAAAGGGAAGAAATAAACACTTTTGCTTTTTACCAACCGTCTTAAGTGACAGCCAGCTCGACAGAAAAAAGAAAAAGCCTGTAATCAACACATAACTGTAACTGTCCGTGCTACAAAGTAATAACCACTGACAAATTGAATTGCATACTTTTCATGCCACTTGTGTCATCAAGTGTTTTGTGAGGCAGCTAAAAAAGCCGGGGAAAATCGTTTACCGAGGCAGCGGATGGCCTGTGCAGTCAGCAAAAAAAGGTGGCAGGTCATGAATTCTGTTTTTCCACAGGGGTAAAAGAGGATGAAAAACACTTCTGAGGGAATGAATGATAGAACAGGCACGCTGGTCTCAAAGCCTGACACTGCCAAAACACACCGCTGTGTGTGCATTTGTGTGAGTGAATCGGACACACACTGCTTTACAAAGTGTCTGTAAGTGGGCATTTATACCTGAAAGGGACAGGATGTGGACTGGTATGTACTGTAGTGTATAGTTTTGAGTGGCGTTTTGTGGTTTGTGTGCGTATGTACACAAAGGCGCCACCTATTACTGACTCACAGTAATTAACTCTCTTTCTCCTGGTCTTTGTCTGCGGCTGCCTGGTTTCCCTGGGAACTGGAAAAAGGAAGACCTTGAGTCATTAAATAAGAATAAGGTTCCAACATATAGAGCAGAATCAATAGGAGGCGATTGATCCGATCTTACATACCTGTGCAGTCAGTGCGCATTCACATCGCGTAGGAGAGAAGGTTGGGAAAGACTGCTGGTTTTCAGTATTCACTTCATTCAGCAGCTCAAGATGGCTGCCATTCTTCTTGGGTTCCTCTGATTTTCACTCATTACTGGTGGTTCTAGCGGTCTTAATTAACAAACACCAATGAAATGAAATAGAAATACACAAGAGTTAGATACAGTTTTTTTTACCTTTTCTTTCCCACTTGTAAGATGTGTTTCTGCGTTGCCATTCAGAAGAAGGGTTCTGGCTATAGGAGAAAGTGCCAGCCTTTTGTGTTGCTTTTGGATACTCCAATGATAGATCTACAAGTTATCATAAATAGTTAAGTTATCATTAAGTTATCATAAATATTTTACTCTTCAGAGTATTGCTTATATATAATCACAGTAAGTAATCCTCTTAACCTAACATTAAAGTGACTGTGGATATGCCAGTTCGGGGTTTCTCGTGTGACATCATCACATTGCTCGAGAATTGTGTGCCATATTGAATATGATACAGTCCTATTGACGCCACCTTTGACGCTGTACTCACACGTTGTTTACTCATGAATTATTGCTGTTTTTCCACAATGCCTATATTAGTTGCAGCAATCATCAGGGACAGAAAAAGAATCTTTTTTTTTTTAAATCACTTTCCTGCTGATTTGGATAGAAGACGGCGTTGGATTGCAGCAGTGAATCACAAACAATGGGGGCCTAAAGTTTACAGCAGATCATGCAGTGAACTTTTCATGGGAGGCAAGCATCTTGCAGAATTGTTAACCCATTCAAAGATTGTGTACATGATTAATTATTAAGTACTCTGTCGGCAACAATCTGGCCATCACCGGTTGCGACCTTGGGAAAAATGTGCGTTCTGGGACTCGTCGGCGAGTGGCTCCTGGAGGTTGCTGGTAGTCGCTAGGTGAAATTGGTCGCAAAGAGGGTGCTGCACCAAAAACCTCCTTGTGATCGCTTTGGTTGCTAGCAGATTGCTACGGTCAGCTGCATGGAAGACACCAACTTGTCTGCAAACACTCACTACTACTAGCCGAGCAGTAGTAAAACTTAAAAAAGTGTGACGCAAACCAGAATTGAGAATGTTCGCCTTCAAAGTAAAAGCTGTGACACAGGGCTGCCAACACATTTCAAAATGTGCAACTGTTGCTTTTGAAGGCAAGTGGCCTCCGTTTCCAGTGGGTCTCTGATCAGCCTCCAGCAAGCACTTGACAACCAGTTGGGGAACACACATTCTTCCCTCATGACTGGTGGTTAACAGATGGTCTCTAGGCCTGTGTGACTGGGCTCTTATTCACTTGACTCTACAGCGCTACACAAGTTAACATCAAGTGGTTAGTGGTCACATGACTGCAAAACCTGAATAGCTAACTGCTGATGCTAATAGCCTAAAAACTAACTATCAAGAGAATCAGACATGTTTTATATTTTTATTAATCAAACCAAAGGAAGCACTTTGGTATGAAAACACATGCTTTTGATTTAACCAGGGATTGATTCATATTTGGTAACTGTGACAAACCAAACTCAGCGAGATTTTATTACTGTGGCCATGTTAATGCATCACAATGAATGGCAGCCATCAGAGGGGTAAAAAACCCAGTCAGGGGCTACAGAGAAAATAAGAATGCATTAGAAAATGGTTAATTATGACAACTCATTAGGACAACTAGCCAGAAGCTTGGAGCAGCTAGCCTGGCTGCCTAAAATTTACCAACCCGCTCTCGTTTTCAGGGCGTCAAATGCTGTTTTACCAAGGCCGCTTGCATCTCTGAGATATGCACAAGGTAAGGACAAAACTGCATGCAAAGGGCAAAAGCTCGTGTTGGAAATAAGCAGCATATCATTATTGACATCACACACAGCCAAGAGTCGGGGGGAAAAAAACAGTGGAAAAGGGAACATTCGGAGCGCTCTGAAGCCTGAGCTGTTGGCTTACAGGGATTACTTGCACATATGCTGACCTCACTTTTGAAATTTTGGTCATGTTTAATTGCATGTCCACTTTAATGTCTGGATCCCCTCATCCAGGTAAGATATCCAGACACTGATATCAGTGTGTAAGTTTAGCAGTAGTTTCTAATTGCACGCAATGCAACCAAATGTGGTATTCAGTAAAACCCTCTCTGTATATATGGCCATACAGTCAAGACAAGCAAAGCAAGCAGTGCTTGACCACTTAAAAGAGAAAAAAAGAGAGCGGTGAAGATGACTTTCAGCACAGGAAAGACAGGAAGCATAAAATCATGAAATGGTAGCATGTCTTACTTGTGTTAAACAGCTCATTGAGATGCATTTTTTCCCCCCCGTTTCTGTGCAAAGATACGTGTTAAGTTGTGGGGTGTTGTTACATTTAGTCTTTCAGGTTGGACGGGCTGGTCAAGCTGTTTTCAGTCTTTGAATTAAGCTTTGCACACACAGAAATGAGAGAGGTGTGGATGTTTTCATTTCACTTTTAGATCACTTCAAAAGCTATTTGACAGCCTTTTAGTGACCTACGTTCCAGGTACAGACCAGTTATCTTTTCTGATGTCACACATGAACATGAAGATATGCTTGCAAACAAAGATGAGACATTTCAGTAAAGAAAACTTTACTACAGTTTGCTTCATCTCGGTGTGTACTATCTTCTTGAATCAGAACATTTCATGTTGATTGTGATTACGGCGGTATCAAAAAATGCTTTAAGGTCTATTTTGGGCTTCACGCCTTTCTGGAGGATCATCTGATCACAACATTTAAATAAATCAAATGAGATAAAAGCAGATGAAGCTATGCATCCTCAAAATTGCTTGAAACTGACAGATTTTCACAGCACAAATTAACCGAACAAATGCACAGTGAAATGCAGTTGGTCTGTAGGATCCTGCGTTCGCTTCAGGCAGGCTGTTAAATGTACCAGATGGTTGAGGTTTTACTGCAACACGATTATTCACAAAATGCCAGACAACAGGAAAAACAAAGGGAGCCGTGCTGATTTGACTTGCAAATACGTCAGTGTGATTTCTGACACTTGCTGACACTCATCATATTGTCTTATACCAGTCTGAGTAGGCGAAAACAAATGGGAAGAAGTCTCTGTAAAAAAAAAACAAAAAAAAAAACACTTCGCTCTACCGCAAGTCATTTTTAACATCACAAGTCATGCAGGTTAAAATTTGTGTTTTTCCTTTTCAAAATAAGGTGCAGCAGTTCAACATTAACACTTTTGCCGCTAGGTACATAGGAACAGTTTGCTCTGACTCCAGTGCCTAGCAATCAGCAGTAGACAATGTCTCCCTCATGTGGTGTAAGGAAGGAATAACATGTAAAGGAACTGTTCACAAATGTTGTCTTCCATAGAGATAAATACCTTTCGAGGGTGTTTAACCCTGTAAGCATACAAGCACACACAATAATAGTAACAAAAAAAACCCTACAAGACCTTCAACACGGTGGCGCTGTGGTTAGCACTGCTGCCTCACAGCAAGAAGGTCCTGAGTTTGAATCCACATCTGGCCGGGGCCTTTCTGTGTGGAGTTTGCATGTTCTCCCCATGTTTGTGCGGGTTCTCTCCGGGTACTCCAGCTTCCTCCCACAGTCCAAAGACATGCAGTTAGTGGGATTAGGTTAATTGGTGATTCTAAATTGGCTGTAGGTGTGTTAAAAGTTATTAAAACCTCACACAAGATGAGTACGTTAGCCTCATGAAATTCTTTGTGTTCCTTTTTGAAAACACGCCAACACCTAGATCAGCTACAAGTAGGGTGACAAGATTCCAACTAACTAAATACGGGGCAAAGACTATGTTTGTTTGGGATAGTGTGGGACACACTCCTAATGCTGAGAGGTAGTCTCCACATTAGTATATATACTATTTACAGGTAGTATATAGCGGCTACATTTTATTTTCTTATGCAGTAGCTGTTGTACATGTGTATTCCTTATTTCTGTTGCAGTAAATGTTAAAACTGCTGTGTGTTATTCCAGCTGCTGTTCTGCATGGTGATCATCTTGAGGTCTCAGTAGGAATGCGTGCAGTAAAAATCAGCATGTCTTTTTTTGAGCCATGTTTCTTGTGAAGCTTACACCCCAACTTTTGTATACCAGAGCCAATCAAAATGCGGTACGCTTGGTAACCCCAGCTATAAGGCTCTCAGCTGATTGAAAATGATTTCATATATGGATCCTAGGTTCACAGTTCAAAATAATCCTTACTGATTGTATACTGGACTTTGGTGCAGCCCCTTAAATGAGCCTTTTTAGCCGCTTTCCCCTTTAGGCCAACTTTCTTCTGATTGGCTGCCCCTCAGGAACAGGATTTACAGCAGGTAGGTAGGGCTTCTGTGCTCACAGGCAGAGCTGTGTGCCTAAGATGAGCATATTATGGATATCCGCTCTCAATGACATCATACCAAGCCAAGAGTAGAAATAACTGTCTTAAAACACTTTTAGAGGAGTCTGAAGCCTGAGCTTTTGTCTCACAGGGATTACTCATACATACACTGACCTCATCATTTCAAACTTTGGCCATGTTTAATATGAGAATTCACTTTTGGAACAGTATATATAAACTTAGCACAAAAAGTAAGGAAATCTGTGTTTGGTTCATTATTTCTTTGTTGTAACAATGCTTCTTGGCAATAAATCTCATACCATTGGAAAGCCTGTTTATTTCCCTTTAAATGGTGCCACATTTGTAAGGAAAATGCATTTGTGGGTTGAGCAGCAGAGTTGAGTATGTGGGTTGCGCCCATGAAGAACTTGCTAAATCTTCTCTGCCAATGCCAAACAGCTTATTCTGCTGTTGACTCTTGTTTGGTGTCGTTTATTGGATTGGATGATTGAAGTCTGAAGAAACAAGACATATTGGCAGTTCAACAATTTATTCATTTAACAAACAGGGGCCTCAGTAGCATGTGGAAGAACCATACACAGCCACAACAGCCTGGCACCTCCTCCTCATGCTGGTCACCAGCTTGGTCACATACTGCTGTGGGATGGCATCCCATTCTTCAACCAGCATTTGTCATAAGTCAGCCAATGTGGTTGTGTTGGTCACTC
>VUQI01032696.1:0-40689 GCA_015106735.1 Paratilapia polleni | reverse complement strand
AAAGTTTTTTCCAAAAAAAAAAAAAAAAAAAAAAAATCACTGTCATAAAGATTGTCACACAGCGGGCTGAAGCTTTGAATATTCACAGCCACACAGGAAGAGAATAGCCGCAATGAAGAGTCAATGAAATTCAGTGACTTGGAATGAAAACAGCTGAAATAGCAAAGCAAAGTGGGCATTTTCCAAGTTAAATTGTTCTCAACTCTGAGATGAGCAACTGAAGAGGCTACCGATGGGAGTGAAGGATACGGCTGGTTGACACAGCACATGCACTGGAAGGTGCCCTACACAACTGGACAAAGCTCAACTCCCAAACATGCTGCTCAGGACAGACTCACTGACTCGGACTCTTCCTGTTGGTCTTTCCTGCTGTCTTACCCAGCAGAGTGAAGGCCTCTCTGGTCTTCTTAAAATCTTCAGCATCATTCACGCCCTCGATGAAAATGTTCTCCCCTAAAGACGTGTAGAAGAAATCTTCTGCGCTGGCTGAGAGACAAGAAGAGGAGGAACTGATGAAAAGATGAAATCAGCAGAATACACAGCAGTGAGCTGAACTGTGTTAACATGGAGAAGCAGAAAAGCAATTTTTCTTTGATAGATTAAAAATCAGCATTTTCAGAAGAACAATCCTCAGTGGATTTGAACCTGCAGCTTTAAACTAATACTTCCACATGTCATATATGACACATTTCATCCTATTTAAATATCATTTTCCAACCAATGCTCCCAGAACTCGCCATCATATCTCCTCTTATATCTTTCTAACCCAGCTATATTCAGCTCCCAAACACTCGACTCACTGAGGGAGAGGTCCTTGAACTCCGGTAAACTGGCGGAGGCACAGAGCTGGTAGAAGATGTGATAATTCCTCTCGTCCTCAGCCTGGGAAACAAATGACAGAAACTCTTTACACAGACAAATCAAAAAGGTTAAATCAATCGTCCTGAGCGAGTCAGACTCACCTGAAACACGACGCGGGACTTCTCCAGCAGGTACGTCCGCATGTTGGCGCCGATGATGTGGTAATGTCTGCTGAACCCGATCTGGATGTACTTCCCGAAGCGGCTGCTGTTGTCATTCCGAGTGGTTTTCGCATTTCCAATTGCCTGACGGAAAAAAGCCAATATGATTTATTATTATTATTAATATTTAAAACTCTGTGCAGCAGCGCCCCCTGCTGTGAGGACCCCAGTATCTACAGTTTGTTTCTGTGATAAAGTTGCTCATGACACAGCTGGTGCAGAAAGTTAGAAAGCTAGAAAACTGGATTTAAATTTGGCTTCGAGGTCATCTCCTCGTGCACCTCTGGACCTCTTCCAGTAACTCCCAGTATGTTTAGATCTCTTGGTGGAAGTCCTTGAGCTCACCAGACATGTCTGCCTGAGACTTTGTCCTCTGCCTAAAAATTAAATTCAAGCTGAAGGATCTGCATTTTGAAACACTGGATGAGATCCACATATGAAAGTGTCAGAACGGGACTTCCAGTGAGCAATCTAAAAATCAGGAAGTGGTCCGGAGGCACACAAGAAGACTACCTTGAAGCGGAGATTAGCGGCATTTAAACCAAGAAGCATTTTTTATTTTGATAGGTGGAGTCACAGGAGAAGCTTTTTTGTGGGATATTTGTTAATTATAAACTAAACAGATCAAACAGGTTTGTTTAACCTTCAACATTTATTGAAACTTTTATTAAACTGGCACCACGTTACAATATTTATCCTCCATAAGCCCCGCCTGCTTACCTCCATGATGGGGCTGGATGCCAGAACTTTCTCCTCCACGTTGGTGTCGCTGGCGGAGCCGCCCACGGTGGCGAAGAAGCGCATGGCGTACTTTGCAGAGACCGTCTTTCCTGCTCCAGATTCTCCGCTCACGATGATCGACTGATTCCTCTCATCTCTGACGAACCACCACAGAAGAAGAAGAAGAAGAAGAGATTTAATCACATGATCACAGTGCTGCATGTTATAAGAAAACAACGCAAACAGAGGGGCCTTCATTTCGATAATAAATGCATTTAAATATCACATTCTTCAGTTTTCTTTAGAAAGTTTCTCAAAATATTTTGATTAGTCTTTAACATTAAAACTTTATTCTCAAAACTTTAAATTTTATTCTCTAAATATTTCCCTTAATTCTTTATCTTTTATTTTTATAATGTTTTTAATTTCTGTTACTTAATCATTTTTAATTATTCCTTTTTAATTCTTTTCATTTATTAGTTGAAAGTTTTTAATCTCTTTTAAAATATTTATATACGGTTATTACATCTTTATTCCAGTTTTTGTTTTTTGTTTTCTCTCACGTTACTTTAGACAAACTAAAATCATTTTTAACATTAATATTTTGAAGTCTTAATTCTCAAAACGTAAATCTAAAAGTTGTAAGATTTAGATTCTCTAAATATGCATCAAAGCATAACTACATTTTTGTCATATTACAGTATCGTAAACACCTAAAAATACTTTATTTTCAAATCTTTACATTCAATTTCTAAATTCATAACTCCTTTTACATCAGTTAATGAATATGCATTCCTAATAATCCATATTCTCCACATTAATAAAGGTATTAGTAAATAATACTTTACTTTATAACATACTGCAGGAAAATATGGAAGATTTTACTGAGCACGAGCAGCTCATCTCATGACAAAATGTGAAACAGTCACGAAAATGGAAATCTATCACTTCGTGTACGCAGGCATGAATTCTTCAGCTTTTTTTTTTTAATAAATTCATGTTTCAGTTGGAAGAACCATAAGCCGAGCAGCTTTATTACCTAAACCTTATCAAACAAAGAATGAAAACAAAAGTAAACTACGAATAAAAACACAACTAACACCAAAAAAAGCACAGAAATGATCGGCTCTGCATGGACTCGACCTGCAGTCTCTGATGTCGGCGGTGAAATAAACTTTTCACCCTTTAAAAAACTTCACTTCATGCACATGGACACAACTTAAAAGCAATGAGAGTGGGCTGATGAAAAATCATGTTTGTGTAAAAGAAAAGAAAAGGGCCAAAATTTGTGAATCAATGGATTACATTTTGTGAGTATTTCACAAACTGCTGTGAGTCTGTGCTGGTGTGAAATCACAGACTTACAGCAAGAAATCTCAAAGAAGGAGTGGATTAAAACATGTTCAACAATACACCGCCCCATCTCATTTTGATTTAGGACAATGAACTATACGTCTGTTACTCCAGCTACATTAGATAACATGAATTCCAGTATTTCTGATGTGTGCGCCAATTCAGGGCAGAAAAAGGCACCTCGTTTGAATGCTCCAAGATACAAAAATCCTGGAATGAAGTTAAAAAAATGAAACTATCACTTAAGGCCTAAATCTGTATTCTCTACTTGTGCTCTTAATTGGTAGGTTATGTAACAAAGAAAACTGCCTCTCTCTCTTGGATGGTTGTAAAAAGCACTGTCAGCATGCTGCTTCCTTAAAAAAAAAAAGACACATTCACTGAGAAAGAAATCAGCTAAATTTCACAGGGTTTAAAGCTGGAAACTTGTAACTCCTACATCCTCCGTAGAAGCTTTGCTGATATCCGTTTTATGCAATCGTGGCTCTTACATCAGTGTGAGTGTTTCAGGCTTTGTTTGTGATAAATTAAACTCGGCAGATACACGTCTGTTAAAGAGTGCGTTTCCTCCCACGTATCCCACCGTGTGCATGTTAACCAGCTGCCTTGTGTACGCAGCCGTGCAGAGGCGTGACTGTAATTAGCCTCCATCACAGAGAAAGTGGGAGGTTTTCTTTTTCAGCTCTGTAATCATCCTCCTCTTCCAGCAGCGCTTACACAAAAATCACAGGAACAGGAAGGACTCAGGGATCAATGATGACCAATAAAAACCCTCCAAAATCTCACCTGGCCATCTGCTTGTAAGCCTCTTCAGCCACAGCAAAGATGTGAGGGTCCATGTCGCCCATGTTCTGCCCGCTGTACGCGGTGATCACCTCCTCGCCATAAATCTGTAGCTGCTCGTACGGGTTGATCGCCACCAGCACGATCCCTGAGAAACAAAAAAAACACAACCTCAGTTTGTGTGATAAACACTGTGGAAGTATCAACAGATCAATAATAATCAATACAAGTGTCAGCATACAGCAACACACACACACACGAGAAATAATTTCAGGTAATTAAAAAGGAAACAATTATGAAAGAATTTAAATGAATTTAGTAAAGAAAAGATGAAGAAAATTAATAAAAACAAATTAGAAATGATTAAAAAAATTTAACAAAACTATGAAATTATCTTAAATGAATACGAATAATCGCACAATTATTAAAGATATGAAGAAAGCATATTGTATATATGTTTATAAATATGCATGTGTATAAAGCAAATAATACAATAAATATTTATAAATTGCAAACAGTTAAAAAATTAAATAAACAATAAAATTAAAGGAAAAATAATAAGCAAATAAATAATTAAAAGATAATTAGAAATAGATTAATTAAAATAATAAAATATATATAATACAAATAAATGAGTGAATAAATAAATTAAGAAATACACAAAACAAATAAAAATAAATACATGAAAATAGTATTTAATGACAATCAAATAAATAAATAAATATTGATAAAGTAAGTGTGAAGGTAAAAAGCTTGATGAATAAAATAGATAAATAAAATAACATAATAAATGAGAAAATTGAAAGTAAAAAAAAATTGGAAATACACAAAATAAACAAAAATAAAATAATGAAACAGAATAGTAAAATATAATAACACAAATAAACCAACTAATAAAAACAAATATTTCGATAACAGAGGAAGCAGCGACTGACCGCAGTACGTGTAGATGGCGTTGGACTCGAGGAATCGAACTCGCAAGTTGTGCAGCACGGCAGGTTCGTGCAGGTAACTGAGAGCCGTGAGGTCGTTCTCACCCACCAGGATGTCGGGGTTACGCAGGAAAGGAAGAGGGTTACTCTTTGGTCCCACGGGGTACTCCAGAGGCTGAAGAGGCAACATACAACCAATCCATTATGTGTCTCCATAATTAATACATGATCAGCATAAAAACAATACACAATCCAAACGTTAACGTCACACATCGGCCAGGATCCCTGAACCGGTCTGAACCTGTAAGGAGTAACAACAGTACAGCGCTCAGGACAGAAACCAGAAATTCAGCCTTAAACCATCAACGAGTTGCTCAGGCCATCAGATCCTTTTGGAAGTTAATCAGGATGTGAGGTAAAATATGACAGCGACAGGAGGGAGAAAAAACGACACGATGAAAACTGTACATTTGAAAGAAAAACTCAAATTTTCTCTTTGGATTTAAGAAACAACTTTAATATTGTGTGAGATTTTTAAGTCACCTGCAAAAAAAACTCAGGAAATAGTCAGAGGTTTGGTTAAGGAACCCCGTAAAGGAAGGAACCCCTGGCTCCAGATTTTAGGTTTGGATCAACTTTGTTCTACCACAGTGAGAAGAGGCAACAAGAACCAGTGAATAAATCCGTTTGTTGTTCTCTTCTGACTAGAAACAATACTGATAATGATTTCTGATCTGCTGATATCAAAAGAATTTGCTTATTGATAAATCATCATCTCATCAGAACATACAGTGACCTGCATCTGTGCTATGATGAGTTTGAAGCTACAATGGCAACAATGATAAATTCACAAATTGCAGTGTTTTATTGTTCCTGCTGAAAAATCATAATTCATGTCGTGCTCAAACTGGCTCAGCCTTATCTGTCCCATCCCGTCTGTGAGAGAAGTACAGCGTTAGTTACCGTTTCATCTTCGAGTTTCAGGTGAAGAACTGGGTTGCCTTCTTTGTAGTCTTTGGTGATCTCTGCAGCCTTCCAAACCTCCTCCGGGTCCGGGATCCAGACCCGAGTGTACTGAAACACACAAAGAAGAAACACTTCAGTGCAAACACTTTCCTCCTCCTCACTGTCTCAGCGAGATCAGATGATTAAACTGAGACATGTTTCACCGCTGAGCTGCGTCTCTGTACCGCAAACAACTTTAAACATGATGACACATTCTGGACTTTTCTCCAAAACTCTGCGCTGATGGAGAAATGTCTTATTTAGGATCTGAACAAGAAGTGTTTAAACAAGCAGATATTGGACTTGAACACAGTTAAGAAACTGGAGCACAATGTGGTGAGGTTAAACATGTGAGAGTGCTGCAGGATGTCCACCTGCTGATTGGATGTAACATACAAATCCAAGAACAAAAGGCAAGAAATGCTGAAAGCATGTTAGAAAAGTCGCAAAAGCCCTGAATGTTAGAGAGCAGCAGCTCTGTGGATGTATGGGGTCGTCTTTAGGGTCAGTATGAAGGAACTCGTCTGGCTTATCAGAAGTTCTTCCTGAACTTTTATCTGTTTCTGCAGATTAATGCATTTGCACTTCTGATCAAAGGATTCATTAACTGATTATCACCTCTGTGGAAATTACAGCAGACGAGCCTTCATCCGAATTAATCCTGCAGAAGGATCATCACACAGAGAGCTGTGAGCGAGGAGCTCTGTCACATGATCACAAGAGACACGTCTGCTTCTTTCATTAGAAGTAAAAATACAATATAACAACAAATTCACCAACATCAGCAGGATTCATCCTCTGTGGAAACAGTTTCACTCGTTTATATCCAGCAGCAATAACACGCAGGAGGAAAATGAGTTCTTGTCCCACTTCTGGGGGAGTTTTTGGACTTTTTCCTGCTGGTTTTGAAGCTGCTGAGCTTCTCCTCCCTTTGTTCTTGACAGATTATCAGTGAGCTCCAACGAACAGAAACCGACTCTGCAGACTCAGCACGGACTCACAAAGCTCCTGATCCTGATTCAAACCTGAAGGGAAAACGACCAGAAAGGAGGAAGACTCATAACAGCATCCAGCCATCAGTCTGCTGACTCCACGCCCTCTGTGTGAGTGGAGGTGAGGTTACAGCTATGAGTAAACCTGAGCAGCACTTTCTGCCTCTGGACTTTCACAAAAAAATCACTGAACAGAAAAACTCAACGTTAAATGTTAACCATCATTCCTGCAGTCAGAAGCTGCACCTTCAAAGGAAAAAAAAGAACCGAAAAATGCACCAAAATGTAAAGTTTGTGTCATTAGAGCCAAACTACATTCAGAGGCTGAGCTAACATCTGTGTCACTGTAACAGTCTCTGCTTTAGAGGGCTGAAACACCAAAAACACAGAGAATGATATTTCTCCTGGAAACGGGACATGCACCAAACCAATTCTTCCAGTTCCAACCCAACACCTTGGCTTCAGGTATCTGTTGATACTGAGCCTTTCTTCTTCTTTCAGCTGCTCTCTTTATGGGTAGCCACCTGCCTCCGTCTCACCCTATCCCAGCATCCTCCTCTGTCACATCAACCCTCTGCATGTCCTCCTTCATTGCATCCATGAACCTTCTCTGAGGTCTTCCTCTTTTCCCCCTGCCTGGCAGCTCCATCTTCAACATCCTTTGTCCAATATATCCACTGTCCCTCTGCTGCACATGTCCAAACCATCTCAGCCTCGCCTCTCTAACTTTGTCTTCAAACCGCTCGACCTGAATTGTCCCTCTGATGTCCTCGTTTCTAAATCTGTTGATACTGAGTTTTGATCTGATATTAAAATTCATTAGTAAACTGGCCCTTGTGTAGGGCAGCACAGTGGTGCAGTGGTTAGCACTGTTGCTTCATAACAAGATTCGAATCTGGGTTTGAATCCATCGGCCGGGTCTGTATGTTCTCCCTGTGTGTGCATGAGCCCAAAGACATGCATGGGTTCGATTAAGTGGCAATTCTAAATTGGCTGTAGGTGTCAGTGTGAGTGTGAATGGTTGTCTGCCCTCCTATGTTAGCCCTGCGATGGACTGGCAACCTGCCCAGGGTGTACCCCACCTTTTGCCCCACGACAGCTGGGATAGACTCAAGAAAAGACTGGGATTTACTTATAAGACAATATCAGGCTCCACTTAAACTCAACTTTACTGCAGACTGCTGTTCTTTACGGTCATGCTGGTTTCTCCTTTCACAGCTCAGTGAGTGCACTTCCTCACACCCAGAGTGGAGCAGACCAGGAATACAACGATCCAATCCAACTCAAAAAGCTGGATCAGATATCACGAGAACAGGTCGATCTGTTCTTTTCAGTTCTGCGTTTATTCTCCACACGTCAGCAGCAGGACAGCTGACATAGCACGGGGGAAGCTAACAGCAGAGGGTCAGCCGGTTGGAGGGATTTCACGCTGCTACACCAACAACCTTTGTTTGTATGTTCGCAATAGTTTTTGACTTAAACACAAACTGTGGTGACGACTGACAAACTGAGACAATGCTTACCTGTCTCTCTGTTCAGTTTAATGCCTGTTTGGAAGCTTTTATTTCATTACTACAGCAACAAAATGTGTTTTTGTCAACTCAGTTAATATTTTTCTCCTCCCGTCTCTGTCTGCCCCACTCCGTGTGTGAGGAGGTGCACTCACAGCGAGACTGAGAGCAGAGAAAGGAGAAGCTAAAGTGACTGTAAATAACAACACAGTTGGAGTGCTGCATCCCTCGAGCAGGCACACAGGTGAATATCAATCAAGTTGATGACTACACATCAGGTTATGTTTGTTAAGGTTAAGTCAGCCAACAGATGTTTTTTATAGTCAGGATCAGACTGATATCAGATACAAATATTGGATTACTGCATCCCTGTCCTGAAGCATCCACTGAGCAGATGTTGTCCATTTCTGCCTCTTTGTGGTGAAATGTGTGAATAGTGCATTTGTAGCCCAGGAGCATCTCTGACTTCATAGACCCTCTGAACCTGCTTCCTGTAGACCTGAAGTGTGACCTGCCTGATATTATCATGATTTGTGGTTTCAGTTTGTTCCTGTTGTTCTTTCAGAAGCATCAACAGTTAACAACATGTAACTTCCTTCTTCCAACAGACGAACCGATTAAAATAAAGGAAGCAGCACGTCACAGTCTCTGCTTACATCCTCAGGAAATCCATTAAAACCATCTGAGAGCAATGAGCCAAAAACTAATGAGAGCTGAGGAGAAGCCATCTTCACATTACATCACTGCCTTTAATGCAAATGCACTCCACTGAAACCAGAAGCTCGTTTCCATACAGTTTGAATGTGTGACAGTCGGGAATCACACAAGGTCACATGACCCGAAGCTATTAAAATGTTCATGAGAGCAGCTCTGCTGGGAGTTCGGCTCCATTAAAATACAGTATACATTAGCACAGAGAGGAGAGAAGCAAACAGATGGAAATCTCTGACGCCAGGCAGAAGGCAAATGAGACACGATGACATCATGAATATGTACATTACAAGTGAAGCACGCTTTGGTTACTTTCCACAGAAAGAGGGGGAGACGGCGCATTACCAAACAGAACATGAACCTGTGTTTGTGCTTCTCACACGTGACTTAAAACTGAGCTTTGAATTCACTTCATGGGAAATCCTGACACCCATTCTCCCAAACACAGCAGCAGTCTGGCAGCATATCCGAAGATCTGTGAGAAACAAAGTCAAGATTATCTGAAACCAGGAAAACTTCCAGGAAAACTGTAAAAATGTGCAGAGATTAGAGCCAAATAAGTGAATTCATTAACTAGCCAAAAAAAGTTGATGTTATTGACCTGTTGCTAATTGACCTAATTAGTTGTAAAATGTTCCTCCAGCTGTTTCTTTTTAGTACCACCTATTTTTCCAGCCTTTTGTTGCCCCGTCCCAACTTTTTTGAGATGTGTTGCTGCCATCAAATTCAAAATGAGCTCATATTTTTCATGAAATGTCTCTTTAAACATTTGATGTGTTTTCTATGTTCTATTGTGAATAAAATCTGGGTTTATGAGATTTGTAAATATTGCATTCTGATTTTATTTACATTTTATGCAGTGTCTCTTTTTTGGAATTGGGGCTGCACATACACTGACCTCGTTATCTGAAACTCTGGTCATGTTTAATATAAACATTCAGTATTGGAACAGGATATGACATGCACAATATATGAGAGTGAATAAGGGAAAGATCAACAGGTCCACTTTAAACGTTCACTCTGCACAGACATGAATTAAAGGATGTCTGTGACATAGAAAGTATGCTGCATGAGCTCCTGTGTGAGGACACGATCTCTATCAACTGTGTGTGTGTGTGTGTGTGTGTGTGTGTGTGTGTGTGTGTGTGTGTGTACGTGTTTGTGTGTGTGTGCGCGTGTGTACATGTGTGTAAGTTTATCTGGGGCACCATCAGAAATTATCCAATAGCTGAGCAGCATGAAGTCTGCATGCAGAGCATCTCAGCAGGAAACTCAGGCAGTAATGAGGACACACACACACACACACTCACACACTTTTTGAACTTTGTTGACATAATGCTTTCTCTAGCCCCTTACCCTTACCCTAACCATCAGAAATGAATGCCTAACCTTTACCCTAAACCTAATCATAACCTAATTGTAACCCTAAAACCACATTTGGAGCCTCAAAAATGCTCAGAGATGCCTTCAAATTCGTGAGGACCAGCGTTTTGTCCTCACAACTATAGTTTTATGCAAATCTTTGTCCTCACAAAGATCTCTAAACAAGTACACCCTTGCTCACACTCACACACAGTAAACACACACACACACACAGATAGAAAAATAACCGCTTCACACTGAACCCCACACACACACACACACAGAAAACACACTCTCGCTGCACTGAGTTTGAAACAGAAATCAGAGTTTTTGCTTCTTGCCTTCATGTGAATGTTCTCTGATGACGAGCGGGAACGTGGTTTCTGTGGGGGAGGGGCTGTCCAGCATACATGCCATAAGTATGTGGACGGTTACGTGATGTTTTTCCTCTGGGCTCTGATGAGTTTCAGCTCATTCGACAAAAATAAAACAACATAAAGTGAAGAGGAGCAGCTTTAACTTGAGAAGCTTAAAAACACATTTCTCAACAGACCAGGAACCTTGAGAGGAACTCAAGAGTGTTTTAACTGCAAAGACCGGGATCTAAATTATTGTACCCCTCAAAAAGACCCTGATCAGCGGCAACACTAAGCTGATTTGTTCTACATGTGTGAAAATGTACTTCCTGTCACCCCGACGTTTAAAAGTAATCTTTTCTCTTGTCTGTGTTGCTTTAAAATTACTATTCAGCATTATCAGCTGCTGGATGGCACAAACATCAAGTCAGTACCTCAAAATCTGAAATCTGAATTGTCCAGTCATACAAATGACATCATTATCTGCCAGAAACCTTCAAACTACACATCAGAAAGGTTGTATACTCCTGCTTCTTCCAAGTATGATCCATCTCTAAAATTAAACCAACGGCTTTGGAACAAACCGCCTGAGGAGATGAGGCTCATAGAATCAGAGACTTCTTTTAAATCACTACGAAAAACACATTTTTGTAGACTTACTTTTATGGGACGTGGTCCTTTAATCAATTCGTTTGTGATTAATTACTTTTTTCCTTTAATAGTACTTATTAATTATGTTAACAGTTCGTGTTTTCTATGATGTTTTCTTCTGTCTTATCATGTTTTGTGTTGTTGTGGAAACTCAGATGAGCAGCAGTCTGAAGCAACCTTTGAGTTCCCAGAAATAAATACCTGGAACTTAAAAATACCTGGAACTTAAAAATACCTGGAACTTAAAAATACCTGGAACTTGGCTACTGTGGTTGGAAACGCGGCTCAGTATCAGAAAGAAGCTGGGTGTGTGATTCTGCTGCACATATCAGTGTAATAACATACAATATCACCAGGTGCTGCAGGTCTGATTCCTGCTGACAGAGGGGCTGCTGCTCCGGGTTAAACTCACGTCACCACGGGACTTGGTTTCTATGCTAATGCTAATGCTAGCAGCCTGGGAGCAGACTTTGTATCTCACACTTTGCACAGGGATAGTTTTGCTCCTCTTTAACTCTGAAAAATGGACTGAGTTTTCTTTTTGTGGGGAGGGTTTATTGACAGAAGAGGAGGGGGAGCAGGACTAACAGTGGAGAACAGGCTGTCCTACAGGTTTGGAATAAAAGACGAGCCTGGAAGGGAAGTGAAGGTGTTGGATTAACACACACAAAGAGGTGAATTGGCTCTGAGTCACAGAGCAGAGTTCACGGGCTGAGACTCAGTTTGACCTGAAGAAGAATGAGACTGTCTGTTTCTATACGCGCGT
Organism: Paratilapia polleni; assembly: GCA_015106735.1. NCBI lineage: Eukaryota > Metazoa > Chordata > Actinopteri > Cichliformes > Cichlidae > Paratilapia > Paratilapia polleni. The sequence continues at coordinate 28,525 of VUQI01032696.1, read as the reverse complement.
CAGGTTTCCATTCAGAGCTGCACAGGTGAGCCGAGTCTCCACCCAGTGACGTGTCAGCACGGTGACAACAGCCCCAGGGTGAACTATGGGTGTGTCACACAGGAAGCCACAACGCAACCTGTCGAGGAACTTTGATCTGCACGGAAGGCACGGAGAGAAGGCAAAGGTCGCTGATATTACACCTGACAATTTTAATCTTCAGTCCAGCTCAGCTTTGAAGGACAGAGCAGCACGAGAGAACAATCAGTCTGCGATCTGTCCTCGCTCTGACGCTCAGAGCTGCAGCTTCCAGCAGCAGCTTCTCATGTCTCAATCAATGTCCAATCAAACGTATGTCTATGAATTTCTAATGTTCTCTGATCACATGTTAGCGTGTTGTTAAAGGGAGTCTCCCCGATTGTTCCTGCACAGTGAAACGTCCTCTGAGGTTATGCAATAAAGCAGCAAACACACACACACACACACACAGCAGCTGCTGATGTGATTCACAGTTTAAACACAGCAGCAGTGGGAGTTTGATTTTCAGGATGTTTTCAAACCTTAAGATCAGTAATTTGGTGCATTAACACTTGTGTCCTGTTCAGTTCTGATTGGACTGTTTCAGTCCTGATTTCTTTTCCTGGTGGGAAAAATCTGACTGATGTGACTGTCAGTGCAGAGCTTCCATCAGCAGAATGCAAAATTTATGGCCACCACTCGCCCTAAGCACATTTCAGTGGAAAGGAACCAGCTGAGGCGCTTCATCTGACCAGGATGTCTCCTGCATGCATCCTAGATGAAGTACTTTGGGCATTTCCAAATTGGAGGAGACCCCAAGGCCGATCCAGGATGTACTGAACAGATTATGCCTCTCAGCTGGCTTGGGAACGCCTCGCTGTCCCCCAGAAGAGCTGGACGAAGCAGCCAGGAGTGGGAGGTCTGGGTATTTCTGTTTAGACTTCTGCTCCGGGACCCAGATAGTAGGTAAAAAAATGGGTGGATGGACATCCTGAACCATTGTGACATTCTTAATGGTTCAGTATCTACGACGCCTTCCCAACTCTCTGGTTGCCTCTAACAACCGGTGGGCTGACTCATGACGAAGTTTCCACTGAAATCCAAAAGGACGTGATGTTTATGCTCCGAGTGCCTCAGTGCCTCTCTTCGGCTCCTGTCATCATCAGTGAGGAACACTAGCTAATGTTAGCTTAGAAATGGAGTCCACTAATCTAATCACCAACGTCACCAAACGACCGGCTCCCCGCACAACACAAACTCCACATAATGACTAAAAACGCTTTAACAACTGTAAAGACAGAAGGCACTGAAAATATAACACTCAGCCTCAGCTCAGCGTTGGCAGAGGAAAAACTGCATCAGTACTTTATGGCCGGACTTCAAGGCTGTTCCAGCACTGCAGAGCCAACGCAGCTCAGAGTTAATCACTAATAACGGTTTGAACTAAGTTACCACGTCTCTCAGCATTCAGTGGTTGTCCCCTACATACAGACTGCAGCTGATTTATTGGCCACTGGTGACATTAATAACAACATTACACAGAGAGCCTTTAATTATAAAAACCAAGCAAATTATTCATAAAGTTCAGAATCATTTACAGTCCTGGATTCAGTCATTATGTCCTCAAAGGAAACTTTTTTTATTTAAAAAGGCAAAAGTTAGAAGAGACGTGTTTCAGTGAGTGGCTGAGAAAAGGATTATAAAACCATGTAATAATGTATTAACTTTATCTTTGGGTTTGATGGTACGTAAGTTTGCTTTAAAGATGTTTTCTGCTTGTTTTCAAGCAATATTTCAGGTGCTTCTGACGGGTTAAACTGGACTAAATGAAAAGCTGAACATGCTGCGTTAACAGTTTAGACTGACTGACAGGTGTTACCGTGATTAATAAACGACCTCACGCCGCCCTGAAAGCTCAGTGATGACATCACTCCGATGCATTCAGGCAGCGTAAACAAATGAAACACGTGTTAACCCAAACAGACCCCGCCCATCTCAGAGGGGCTCTGAGGCGTTTTGGGATAATCCTGCTCTATGAGGACACACACACACACACACACACACACACACACACACACACACACGACTATATACACATATGTACGTGAGAGAAAATGAAAGTGCGTGTGCTACTAGAAGTTGAGTGTGTAATGTGATGCTGTGATGTGAGGCTGCCACTGCTCCTGTGACTTCTTCTTCTCCTCACCCTCCTGTTCAGGTCTGATGGAGATTAAGGGCCATTAAAAGCTCTCTGCTTCACGAGCAGTTTCTATTGATCACATCGACTCAACCCACTGTAGCCAATGATCTGATTACAAGTGTTGTACCCCATTTCTTATCCTCTCCCCCTCCATCTTCTCTCCTCTTTGCCCCTCCCTTCTCTTCTTCCTTTCGTCCACTGTTTCTGGTTTATCGTTCTCTGCGGAGCCTGCTCTGCCTCTGCTGATGTCAGCAGTGGGGCATGCCCAGATGGCCCTGAGGCCCCTCGGCAAGCCTCTGAATATTTGCTTGCGTGTCTATCTGTATTTTTGTCTTTAGGTCTCAATGTCCACTCTTACCCACTCCTTGTTTCTGTGCTCTCACCATCCAGTCATCTCCAAACACAGCAGGGTTGATGAACCTTATTTCTACATGAGAGAAATGGATTGGCTCTGCCCCAAAGCTAAATGAGCTGAGACAGTCTGAGAGGCATCAGCTAACACCCTCCCAATTCCCACCTCTCCGAACATCACCCCCTCCCATCCTTGCATGGTCAAACGGCCCTAGGGGAGCACTCTGCAAGACCACTTTGGTTATTAGCACTGACAGGGGCTCAAGGAAATCTTCTTAGTTTGTACTGTACAGGAAGTATCCCACTATGCTGCTAATTCAGGGGGATTCCCACAGAACTGGATACCTATTCCCTCTCAGAAATGCCTTATCTTAAAGCCATCTGGCACGATGAGGGAGGATTGTTAATTTTTAGCCACATGAGCAGCATTTACCTATGAATGGCAGTGTCTGCTGATCAGTCCATCACTTTGGTTCGGAAATGGCTTGATAATTATTGGATGGATTCAATGTTTTTTTGCAGAGATTCATGGTGTCAAGGGGATGAATCCTTATGATTGGGGATCCTCTGACTCTAGCAACACCAGCAGGCTATATTTTCACCTATTCATTCATATATCTTGATTGATTGCAATGACAGTTTGTGCAGACTGGTAGCTGCCCATATGTTGTATCTTAATGACTTAATGACTCTAGCACCACCAGCAGGTGAAAATTTAAAAAATGCCTAATAATTTATGGCCAAAAAATTGGCAAACTAATTTATTTCTCATCAGACTCATTTGTTCTTTGTGTTAGATAGCAAACATAAACCTTGCAAACATAAAATGACACACAAAAGGGTGCAACATACAGTAAAATCTGATCTCAAATGGACTAAACATGTAATACTATTGCCTAATAACTTATTAAAACCACCTATCTTAGCGTGAAGTACAAGTACATTCTTAAAACATTCATATTTAATAAGCTCAGAGTGACACAAAACCTTCAGTTGTTGAGTATTTTGGAACTAAACAACAACAGGATTTTACTCGCTTATGATTCTAACAACCTGTCAAGCTCTACAAATGTAACTTTCTGCTTTTCCTGGGCAGTAACGCTGGCACCACCACACCAGTAACAGCAGTGTATTTTATTGAAAAATGTAATCGCAAATGACTTTCCTGCAATTTTCACACTTGTCAAAGCCACCTGGTGGATTGGATTGGACCCTTTGGCTGGATGGTTCTGGCCACAGTGCCACTGCCAGTGACTGATTTTGCATAAAATGACAGTGTAAGCAACAGCTGTAAAATGTTTATCCCAAACATACTTTGAGACCAGAGCTGTGGCTTTGTGAGATGAGCGTGTTGAACTGTTCTACACAGTGGTTGTGAAGTCAAGATTTTGCCTGTTGGGATTTGCTGATTTACATTTCACCAGCCTTTTTTGATGAAGAATGACTGAAAACTCTCTAAATACCTCATGGACAAGTTTGAGTCCATTTTAAATACTGTAATACATATTGTTATTCTTTAAAGGAAAGGCATATGCAGTGACAGAACTGGGTCTAATAGCAGTCATAGCTATGTGATAGGAGCTGCTGCCTGTCCTGGTTCTATCAATCAGCTGTAGCAGGGAGGGATTCACAGAGCCCAAAACAATACAGAGAGAATAACTGAAACTGCATCAGGTCAGCACAGGATGATTCACTCACAACAATGGCAAAAGTGCTGGATTTTATTTACAAGGCATACATTTTATAATGCTGGAAAAGGTCTGTATTGACTATCAGTTTTGGGGTGCTTTGCTTTGATATACAGTAAAATCCTTGGGGCCGAATCAGGGAAAGAGCTGGAATATGAATAAAAGGAAGATCCATTATATTCAGAACCAGGAGGGCCATGAGAATAGGACCACATGGGTGGGTGGGAGGCTTGTAAACAGCTTTACTCCTCGGATGAAAGGCCCACTGTGATGTGTGCCCAAGCAGAGAACATGAGAGTGTAACACTGTAATGTGAGAGTCAGACCCCTGAGAGCATAAAAAGTCTGGCGATAACACAATTAAAGCAGATTTTCATCTATTTTCATACCCTATCATCAGAGTCATCCCCAGTCTTCAAATTGCATGGAGATTACCATAAAGAAACCTAAGTGGTTTGTGTACATCTGGGCTTTGATATTGTGCACAGGCTGGGCAAAGGCACTGACCTTCGCCGCCACTGCAATTACATCATAGGGAGGCTTCCGCTCTCATGCATATTAATGCAGGTTCTGGAGGCATCACCCACACCTTTGATTGCTTGGGATCTGAGCATGACAAGTGTATCTGGACACAAAGTGTATGTAATGGTTTTCTGCTTCAGGAGAGATACAGACCACAAGCAAGACCAGATCAAAGGTGCACACACTTCTCTCTGCAGGGGAATACAAGAGATACTCTCTATCTCTGTGAGGAAAAAGAGAACATATGCATCAAAATGAGCATGTGGAGTCAGTAACTCTCAAATGTAAGAGCAGACATACAGATCCATAGCTTGGATGCGGTTACCCAAAGCCAAAGGTTAATCACAATCCTCTTTTGTTTCGTCGAGTGGTGCTATTCATTTCCAAATGGGGTCACTATAATCTTAATACAACAATACATTTTATTTTGGAGTGGATATATTTAGATTGAAACAAACATAATGAAGCTAATTGCAGGGGTGCCCCGGGTATATCCCAGTGTTTTCTTCATTCAGCAGTGTAGGACCAACATAATGTAGAATTAAAAAAAAAAAAAACACCAGTGTTTTCATCACTCTGCAGTCCACATTATTACAACAACTGCTCTTAAACAGGGATAAATAACAACAAAAAAAAAAAAAACATATGGGCTAGCAATGAAGCCAGTTAAAGAGGAGATCCTGTTTAACGTGCCTGTGCAGAGACTCTTGTTACCAGTAGGGGGCCTCCTTGTTATAACTGAAAACTCACAGATGGCTGGTTCCATTTTCTAGCAGCCACACTTTGATCCTGAGCACACAATGCTGATTCAATGCTGAATTTGTTTATATACAGGTGATGCAGAATATTCACATTTTGCTGATTTATCAGAGAATTCTATTTGATTTCAGTAAATCAAACATTTTTCAACAAATACAAAAATACTACTATATAATTCCTGTAATACCAACAAGACATTGATTGTTTTCACTTTGTTTGACAGTGTTAAACAGATTTGCACAATTCCTAATGTAATAGTTTTGCTGAGCACTATTTAAAAATATTATCTGGTTTTAATGTGATAACAGGATGGACTACAGTAGTCTTGAATTAAGAAACACTCTTTAATCACATGAAGCCAAACTGTTCTCTTTCCCATCATGCCATAAAAGGCCTGAAGCAGCGTTAACTTCTCAGAGCTGTGAAAGAGCTTTGCTCACCAGGGAGCCAATAGGGGACTAACCATCATGTGAATGGGCTCCATTTGCTGCTGCTGCTGCTGCTGCTGCTGGTGCACTGATCGCGTCGGGCCTGACCATAAAAAAATTTATCTGAGGAAGTAAAATGAGAAAGATTTTTATGATTTTTCAACCTTTAGGACTGGATTCACTAAGTACAGTGTGCCACAGAGTGGATGGTTCTGAGTGTGAAGCTCGAGCTCAAACTGAAGGACAAACTGAAATACGCTGAATTGCGATGCTGTGTCTTAGTTACATCTGATCATTGCAGCACTGCTCTCTCATATTAAATCTCCATAATGAGTAAATTAGTGGCTCTCCATCTGTGGCATTGCAAACTTACAGTCACACATGCTGACTATATTCACAGACTCCTGCTGGGCGTGTTGGTGGAGAATAAACATACACACATTATTTCTCACACATTGCAACAGCTACTGTACAATGCACAAAAGGGCACATTATAGCTTGGATATACGCTGTAATTCACACACTTGCTGCTGAAAAAATGTTGGCACAGAGAACGCTGATTTACAGTGTGAAGTTAAAAAAAAAAAGCAAAAAACAAGGTCTTTTGAGCAGTACTATTGATCTGGCTACACCCCCTCCCCCATCTCCCCCTTACTGCTGCCCTCCCTCTGTGGTTACGTTCCTTCCTGTGTCACGGACTGCACTGTAACATATATGTCTGATTCACTGCACATTCATCATTGATTTACAATGGCTCACACTTCGTGCTAAGAAAGAGCACAGACAAGCTCATGATTGGCGTCAAAAGAGCTTGTTTCAAAAAGAAAAATCTCTTTAGATTCGGTGAAAATAGCGTCAAAAAAAGCTGTCAAATAAAGACTAAAAAACAAACGTCTCAGTTGACTCATTATGACCCAGATTCAGTCAGATGACTCTATAGCCCATACCTGCTAAAAAGGCTTGTGCATTTTTTTATGGGCTCTGTGTAAAACAGTCAAAGCCTGAATTTGGGTCTCCAAAAATTCAAAGCAAATGCACAGTGCAGTAGTTTAATTCTAAGATGAAGAAACAGGTTGTTAAACATAAATTTAAATGAACACAGTAAGTGCAGAAACTGCAACCTATTATTCTCAGTCACAGTCATTAAGACTTTATCTAGGTTTATATATCTATATATATAAACATCTTCCTGCCTTCGTTAGATGTGTGTGAATATGTTTTTTGATACACAAAAGTAAAGTGTTGTGTGTGGGAACATGTATATGTAGCCTTATTAACATTCACATAAACACACACACACACACACACACATACACACACACATTTACATATCATCTGCAGCCATCTGCTCTAAATGATAGGTAATTAACTCAGGCCTGTCTTTGTGTCGCTGGCTGGTCGGCTGACATATAGGAGCACTTCAGCGGAAATATACATGCATCGAGGACTTCAAAAGAATGAAAAGACAGCAGGATGAGTGAGGGGAAGAGGATGAGGAGGAGGACTGTATGATGTTTGTGAATGATGCTGCATAAACCCAAAGAGGCAGTGCAGAGAACCATTACAGTGATGAGAGAAAAAAAATGGAGATGATGGAAAGAGGACATGCTGGGTCAGAGAGGCTGTGAACATGCACACAATTACATAGGCACACACAGTACATTTTGTGTGTGTGTGTGTGTGTGTGTGTGTGTGTGAACCTGCCTTGCAGCTCACCTACAGACTTCATATCAAGGTCAATCTGTACTGAACCTGATGCTTTGCACTGTGTAGGTTGGAATGCAGAAATGCTAAAGCTAATATTGGCACCACCTCCTTCATCCAAAAAAACAAAACAAAAAAAACCAAAATAATAATAACAAACTCTGGAGTCTATTTTGGATATTTACATCACACACTGTATTATGAGAATGCAGGGACTAAACATATTTTTTTGATAATGCACAGAAAACTGAAAGATACACCTGGCAAAAACACACAATTATAAAAGAAACATTCTAGTGAAAATGTTACCTAAAAATTCTCCAACAAGAATATAAAAATGAGACATGACTTCATGCACTAAAAGAAAAACAAACAAATTCTTGTGTAGAGCTGATGTCGTTTACACAGTCCAAGAAGCAGTCAGATTCCTTTGTTAAACCTCCTTTCCAGCGATGTCTGCCCCTCCCAGTCACCCTGGAATCCAGGTCTGTATCTATTACAGCAGCATGGGGCTATAATTAGCCAGGTATCTCCTGCAGTAATGGTGAGTGGGAGAGAAGCCCTGCATCTACCTTCTAGGGCTGGAGAGCCAGTTCTCATCAAATGGGATAATTAGAGTGTGTATGGAGATGTGATTCCAGGTAAGAGGTGACACAGAACACAGGAAAGGACGTTTCACTACACACTCACCTTCTTTCCTCAAATAGTGAATGGACTGGGGCTTGTGTCACAGGCTGAACAAGACAAGGGCGGCAGCCAAAGAACAAGATATCACAAGGCACTGGGGTAGATTTAAAAAATTGGCACGAAGACCAAAAAAAGGCAAGTGAAAGAAAGTGAAGATTTAGCGACAAATTTTAAAAGCAGGATGGTAGCATTCATAGAGGACTGCACAATGGGCGCTTGAGTTACAAATATTAGGGCATCACCTCAACTGCTCAATACACTTAATTGACATCTTTGGTGAACAGATTATAGGGTGTATAACGATGTATGGAGATGCTGTATCAGACTTGACCTGGTGCAGCAGTTCCCCAGTGCTATGTGCCTCACTTTGATAGAGCGAGGAAGACAGATGTAGAGAAACACACAGAGAAACATAATCAACATGATGATGATGATGATGATGATGATGACATGGGGCATCCTGATAGCCTCGATTTACTGTAGATCTGAACATCTGCAGTCAGCATCCTCTCTATCTGCAGTGTCCCTCCCTGGACACCCAGCTGACATGTCTGCACCGGTCAGCGGGATACAAACACTCTAATGCACCATTTCAGCAAACAAACAAACAAGCGCTGCCATAGTAATTGCAGTGATTAGGAGATAAGCGTCGGGAGAAAAAACACGCTTTTGTGGAGGAAGCCCCCTATGTGACCTTTCGCTAGGCTGCACTGCAGCACGATTCCAGACACGTATGACTATTCGACACATAGACACACAGGACAGGTCACGCTCATATAAATTATGGAGATGCTAAAACTTCTGCGGACCTTCACCACACAAAGCACTTTGAGCTTGGCTTCAAAAGGTGCAGGATTTCCAAGAAACAGTCTGAAACTGATATATTCACCACAATAATGGTCTCAATCCAAATGTTTTTAAGACTCGCAGTAGAGGGTGGTTCACAACTTTCTGCATGGGTGATATCAGCCTCCCCCTAAAATTATTTTCCATAAATCATATCTTTACAAAGCCTCTTGATTTTTCACACAACTCCTACATACTTAACTTTGCATGTACTAATTAATTTACACATTGCCTGCTGGGAAAATATAGCTCTTTTTGAAAAAATATTATATTGTTAATTTTTTGCATGGATTCTCAGGTTATGTGTAGCTATACACAGCACATCTAACTTCATTCTGAGTGTGTGATAGCATTTCTACTATGTTATAATGGTTGTGCATGTCATTTATTTCTCATATACTGTAATGGATAATAAGTTAAGTGTGTTACTTGTTATGAAGCATTGTTTAAATACTTTAAATGCATTTTCAACAAGTTTGACATAGAGGCAATAATTAAGGCAACTAATAAACAAAGGGTTTCAGCAAAAATTGAGCTTACCGCCGTCACTTATTAGAGTTTAAACTATAAAAATGATCAAACATTATGATTGCTTCATTTAATATTTACTCATTATTATAGTCACATTTATTTAATTAGATTTTAAATAAATACATTTCAAAAAAACATAATATAGTAACATGATGTGATATAAACCCTCCCTCTCCGTCACTAAGTGAAAAAGGGACATCTTTTTGTCTGTTAAACACTGTGGTCACACTGCTAATCCCCAGGTGTACATTATCTTGACCTTTGCAAAACTCCCCCAAATTCCCAGTTCTTTCATATTGTAAGAAAGGGGCTCAAAAACCTCATGAAATATTGGCGATTTCTCTTTTATTATATATACACAGCACATTGCAGTCTTTGTTAGTGATTTATGATTTCTTTTTCTGTAGACGAGTTCATCTAAAATTCTCACTTTTAAATTTTTAAATTGTGTTACTTTTCTTTTGGCAGTGTTCTGGATCTTTTTGGTGTCTTGGAAACCCATGCAAGCTGTGCATATCAAAATCATAAAGAGTCAACTGATTTATTCATGGGATGGCACCGTTGTGGTGGTTCTGTGAAATACTCTGTGCACATTTTGTGTTTGTGTCATTTAATGTACATGAGAATAAATTTCATTCCATTAACAAAAGAAATTATTTAGAAACCAGGTTTTTAGTCTGGCAGATCTAAAAATGTTTAAGGCAGGAAATCTGCTTTCTCAAATTAAAATTAAAAGTACTACACTAACTAAACTACAAAATTCCATATCCAAGCATTTAAACAAAGTTTATTTGACTTGACATGCTGCTGATCAGATGTGAACTGATGAAGTTCAACAATATTCTGATTCAGGTTCCTACAGCTGAATGTTGATCCAGTATTTATTGCATTCACTGAAGACGGGGAAGAAAAAAGAGGCAAAATGTTTATGCTTGTTCTATTTTTCACAAAAAAAGTCATGGCTGGTAAAACGGGCTTAGTCACACATACAGAGCTGAAGGTGTTAGAGGAAAATCAATGGTTGGATTTCAGTGTAAGGTCCTCCGGGTGAGGTAAACGCGGTTTGCTATACGTTCTGCCTAAAGAATGTTCCAAAAAGCCTCCAAAGGAGAAAATATGTGTGTTAAATCAAGAACACAAATGAGGACACACACATGTACACGACATGCAAAATATTAATATTATTTTTTTCTGAGTTTTCATTTTTGGGACAGATGGAGAACAACATAAAAAAAACATTAAAAAACACTGATGTTGCTTGTGGTTCAAAAGGTATCTCATGTTTGGGCACAACACCCTCCCTGCCATCCCCCATTTCACTCTCTCTCTTACACACACACTCATCTCTCCGCTCCTGTGCTGCTACCCAACTCTCAGGCTATGAAATGTACATCACACCTCCGATCTAAGGGAATCTCACCCAAATCCTTCCTTTGAATTATTGAAGAGGACCAAGCCAGCTTGACTCTGATTATCCTCTAATCAATATGCCTCGCCTCTCCTCCTATAACATCAAATGCCTCAGATGATCGATTCAGCCAATCAGAGGAGCCAGTGCAGCTAGAAATGCAGCTTGTATTGTTCTGCATTGTTTACACTGACACCGCCTGGCGTGTATAATAGGTGTGTTTATGGTCAGGACAGATGTGATTACTGATTGACTTAGATAGTCCTGTGTGCTTTAGCTGTCGGGTATGTCACTGATAATGCCACCTGTTTGTTTTCTTCTCGTGGTTTGCAGAAGAATCAAGTTTAGCAGAGATTTCACTGAGTCTGTTTTTCAAAGCGTTTTCTGAATTGGACATGCAGCGCTGTGCTTGTGTTTATCTTTTAACAGCATGTGTGAGAGAGCGACAAAGAAAAGATGCAAGTATGCATAACAACAGATTGCTTAAATCATTTTACACTTGATAAAGTTCAAATCTGGGGCACTGCTGTAGCTCACTGGGTTGAGCAGGCAACCCATATGTTGAAGACTACTGCAGGTGCCTGGGTTCAAGTCTACTCCAGACCATTTCCTCTGTGTCACTCACTGTCTGCTCTCTACACCTTCTTATCAGTAAAGGCAAAAAAGAAATAAAGCTTGAATCCATGAGTTGCAGAATCCACACACTTGTTGAAGACAAACTTAAAAGCTGAGTTGAGCACTTATACAAGTCTGTTAATTTCACTCTAAAGAAGCATTTTTGGCTTGTAGCAATTTTCTTTTTCACAGACTTAAAGGTGAATCAACACCTCACAACCTTTTTATAGCGAGCAGATTGAATACAAACATACATCTGTAACCCTACAATTATACAAGGCACACACACTCTCCCTCTCAGGCCCATATAATGGTTGCAGGAGGCTGCTCTATTATTTGCAAAATGGAACGGTTGGTGTGTGATTGTTGTCTGTCTGTACTTAAAAGCTGTTGGTTCTTTCTTAAGATGCTGTCAGGCTTGTGCGCATTTTCTCCCGAAAACAGCAAATCCTCTCTCAATCTGCCCTGATAATTGTGCTATTACACAGATTACATGGAATGGGCCTCACGTGGAAGCAACACTTTGACGATGGAGGTACACTCTTAGCGCACACACTAAATGTGTGGACATGTGTGGATAGTTTGACTCAAAGGTACCAACTGTAATTTTAAGATGGGTCTAAGTTTTTCAGGAATTTGACAGCAATATCATACTGGGCCAAACACCTATTACCTACACTAATACCTACATTAGAGCTTACACAGATCTGCTGCTGCATCTCTCCACACACACATGCACTCTGCAGTAGGATGGATGTATCAGCGGGGGCCAGATGATGGCACTCTTCTCTCTGTACCAGGCTGCTGGATGCCCCCACCACGTGCATTGACTGCATGATGCAGCTGGCCTCATTTTAATGATTTAAATCACTTGAGGTCCACCGCCACACATTTTAGCGGCTTGACTGAATTTATCCTCGTTGATAGAGATCAGTGCCCTCAGCCCTGGACGTTGCCAGACTACAGTAGAAGGAGAGACCTCTCCGACTGACATGATTGGATACAGCTCTCTGCTCTGATTTTACTTTTGATCCCACCGCTCTGACTCTGGCCCTGGGGACAGATGAGTGGAATGGAGCGGTAGAGATAGACCAGAATGCCACGCACTCTTTTCTATCTCACTGGTCAGCCTTTTATACAGATGCAGGTCCAGAATGAATACTGTTAAAATGTACTCATGTTCTTCTATATTAAAATCAGGCATTTTTATGCTCTACATAACATGCTGCACCCATGCGCATGTAAAGTACAGTTACTTTCTGTAGTTACACAAGCATAAAAATACATTATTCCAGCTTAAAGTAGAAAATTTACACTGGCAACAAATGACTTGATGATCATATGTGTTTTAATTGTACTACAGAGGCATGTACGCGATATGTAGTAGTTAATTATAAAGACAGAGAGAATAATGCAATGCAGTGCTGCAAGCAGCTGCACAGCAAAAAGGCAGTTTCTGTTTCTGTAGCTAAAGTAGGTAGAAACATACACACGTGTGTTATGTACTCCTGTTCAACAGCAAGGCACAGCGAGGTGGAGGGGGAGGATGAGATGATACAAGTGCAACCTCTATAGAGGAGGTTTAGGAGCCTCCATAGTGCCATCACCATTCACAGGCTCAAACAACCCACACAGAGAAACACAACCCTGTGCACTGAACAACAGGTCATCATCAAAATATCGCTTTTAGCCTTTGCACCCGACTCATTACTGAAAACACATACACACAGGGACACACTCCACTTTGCATGTCTGACCAGTCATTATGGTGCAGAGACAATGTTTCTTCCCAGTGCCCCCCCCCTCATGTGATTGGGCATGCTCAGTTAATTCCTTCTGTTGACCTGGAGCCCAATGCACTATTGATTAGCAGGATGGCAGTGTGTGTTTGTGTGTGTGTGTGTGTGTGTGTGTGTGTGTGTGTGTGTGTGTGTGTGTGTGTGCGTCTGTAATGACGCGTTGTCAAGCTGAAGGGGGGGCGGGGGGCATAGCGAGGCTATAGCAGCATGGCGTCAGAGGGCATCGTGGTGCGGCAAGGTCAAATGAAGGACGTCGGCGAGTGCTGCAGAATTAGAGCTGGGAGCCCAAGCCCGCCTGAGCGAGGGCCGTGCTGCAGAGGGAGAGCAGAAAATAGCACAGCTGAGGGAGACAGAGAGACAGAGCACATAAATAACAGGGCTAAGATTTCACTGTTCTCTTCATACGCCGTCACTTTTACTTCACAGGTGACGAGTAACCGCAAATTTATGTTGCCTGAAAGCTTTTCACTGGCGATCCCACAGATGAGGGATTTGTTCTGAAAAGGTCTACAGTGATTCCACCACACACAAATAAAAAAGTCAGGGAGGAGTTTATACAGCAAGCTTTTGACAAGTTGCAATACTACACTCAGTTACATCAATTTTCATTGGAGGTAACTATTACTTTGAGAGTTATAGCATGGTTGTTGTTTCATGCTGTGTTTGTGGGGACATGTACAAGTGAACTCCAGGTACTGGTATCAAAATGAACTGAAATAGAAATTTAAGGCATCAAAAATACAAATGCAAAGGTACTCTTCATTCTTAATGGCCTCTTTGAAATTGTACAATTATTATTGAACGGTTTTTAACATCTAAGCTTTTATGTTGTAGGTGACACAAGTGGAGCACACTCTCTATTTTCAACTATATAAGAAGCTGATCATGTGTTTTTCATGTAAATAATTGCAGCTGTCCAGTAAATGTAGTACATTATCTGTATATTAGTTTGTGTTGAAGTTGTATAAAATAGCAGAAATTGGAACAAAGTACAAGTACCTCAGAAGCATACCTTAGTAAATAACTTCAGTAAAAGTCACCAGTCATTGACTGGTGTCCTGTGTATAAACATGCTATAATTTATTGAGTTTGACAGGTTGCCAAGATCTAACTAAAATATCCTGCATAATGAGAAGTATTTCTACTAATTTAATAAAACATTATATTTAATTATTTAATACTCCTTACACTTTTGTACCACTCTCCAACTTTCTTCAGCTGTCATTTATTGCCATTTTTGACTACCTCCTTTATTGTTACCAAATGTGTCTTTTTTTTTCTTTACAGTGTCATCTATCATGGGAAATCTGACCCATATTGTGTAATTAAACGATCAATAGCTCTGAAATAGTGAGGGATGTGTCGCGGCCCAAACTCCAGCTACCATGACTGATTGAGATCCGTTGTCTTAGATGTGTGGATCTGAGTTGTGTCCTCTGGGTAAAACAATCAGAGGACACTTGGCAGAAAGTTCTGCGAAGGCCTGGGAGCCACACGGTGTGATGGCTTCTGCACAAACTTGAGGAACACGAGGAATTTTAATGCAGAAGGTGAGATATATTTTCAATTAGACCGCTTAAATTACTTTTTCCTTTTTCAATAAAAACGGCTGTAATTGGAAACAGAGTTCATTCTATTATAGTTTAATTATTTCAGTTATTTCAGAAGATATACAGGTAAAGGTTTGCTGACTTTATTATGGGCAGCGCTGGCAATGCAACTTAAAAAGGGGGACCTCTGAATAAGCATTCCATCAAATTATATACAATTTATAAAGCACAGCGTAGAAGTCAACTTCACTTAGATTCATTTATTTAATTTGTAAAATTGTAAACATACAGTGTTTTTTATTAGATTAGTGACTTATTAACTGAATTAAGTTGATTTGAAACGAAGGTTATATCACAAAATGACATTGCATCAAGCAAAGTTTACATACTGCTCTCCCGCTGCAATAATGAGAGAGCATTCCCTGACAGGTGTGTGGGTGTTGCAGTGTATACTGAACACGAATGTGGCCGACACAAAGTGAAATTAAGGCAGCTGCTAAAAGCCAATGGTGGAGTAGTTCTGAAAATGCCAACAGCCATTTCTTATCTCACATCACAACAATTAAAACTGTCTGGGAGGTAAAACACAATGAATCAAACCTGGACTTGTGGGTTTCCATAGTAACATGTATAATTATGGTAATTAGACCGTTGTGAACAATCTATTCCGTCCAAATTAGGTAAATATGCACAGAGACCTAAATGTGCTCTGTGGAGGAAATGCAGAAACAACATGCAGTGTTCTTGGCATTAAAAGCAAAATAAAAACTTTTGGCCCCTTCAGGCGTAATGACATTTATTTATTGGAATATTGGAATGGAGCTCTCTCCGTCCCTGATGATTTGTACAGTAGGATTTGTAATTATAAAAAAAAAACCAACCCACATCTCACCAGTGTATATTAGTGTCAGGGAGTTTAGACTTATTCTGAAGGAGCTTTTTACAACTTGTTTTTACAATGTCAATAATGACAGAACAATGTTAATTACAAGAAATAGCAGATGGAGTAAATTATTAATTATTATTATTTTTACTCCATCTGCTATATCTAACTGCATAGAAACAAACTGATGCACACTGTAATGTGTAGCACTGCAAAGTAACTCAATTCTGTACTTTATTTCAGAATGTAGTTTTAAGTTATAGATACACAATATAATTAAGAGAGGAAAATTGCATCTTTTATTTTATTACATTTTTCTGCATGATAGAGCAGTTACTAGCTACTTAGTAGCATGTTTTTCTTTCCATGTAAAGGTTAGAGGTCCAAAGCACTAAGCGTGTCTTACTTTTATTTACCTGCCTTTATTCTGAAAAAACAAAATAAATAATTAAAACTTTTTAGAGAAACACCCTGCACCCCCTAATCTCCACACACAAAAAACGAGCTAGAAATTGTGGGGCAAACTATTGTTTCTACTTAACAACCCCATTAATCATGTCATGATCCCTCAGATTTATCTAGTGACTGCAGGGCTAGATACTGGGCCCCTCCACTGGGGGAAGGGCAGTACCTGGTTTGGCCACCACTGGGCTAAACCTAAACTCTACATCAAGTAGGTTAAACTACCACCAACTACCTAATAAAAATTGTTAATAAGAAGAAATAAATTGGTAGGAAATTGGTAAGAAATATATTGGTGGATCTTAAGCATTGAGATTAAAAAAACCTGGAACTTAATGCTTAAATAGCAGCAATCTGGGAGCCACATAGCTAGTCTATAGACTTAGCCTCTTAATTTTCAAGGCTTGTGGTGGGCATAGAGGACATCTGATTCAAGCCTTCCCGTTTCATCTGCCATTCAATTTATGAACAATGAATAACATAATAAATCACCAGAAAATAGTTAATGTTTTTGTTGGACGCAGATTTAGCTTTTTTTTTTCTTTTTTTAACAAATGCACTCTATTCTTGACTTTCAACATTAACTGTTTACCTGTGACCAAAGCTTGCTTGTCTACAGAACAGATCCAAAAAGCTTCCTGTACCAAAGCTCTTGTCTCTTGACTACAGATTCTGCATTTTCACATGCAGATAACTGTTTATAAAGATTAAAGAAGCAGTAATAATCAAATGTCATGATCAATCGTAGAGGCCATTTAGCTTTTGATACTTAATTGCGTTTTGCTGATAATACCTGTGTATTTCTAAGATTTTTAATGCAGAAAATTATTCAGACAAAGACAGACTGACAGAGTGCTTTTTTACACCACTACTAAAGTGGGTGACATTTTCTTTCTTGCAGTTTGCCATCAAGCCAGTTATGTTTGAATTCAAATAACTTTTCCCTTCAAATCAAAGCAAAGCTTATACAGGATGTTAGCAGACTGTTAGCATCTCCTCCAAAGATTTATGTTTCTACTTCAAAAGCTGAGCTTTCAAACGAATGTCAAAGGTCGACGGTATAGCATCAAGGAGAGGTGTCGCCTGTCACACTCACCCTGTGCACCCTGCCCTCAGGGGTCAGACACCATCCACAGAAGGTCACTGGGTTCTTGGGCACATGGTCACAGAGGATATTGTGTACTCAATATGACACACGAGCTACAACCACTGTACGACCAGAAAACATGGTCAGTGTGTACAGATTAACCTCTGAATTAACATCCTGTCCTCAGCAAAGTCCAAGAATTACAGTAGCTGTGATTTATGGCTACACAGAAGATGTGCAGGGCTCGGTGTGCTACAATCAATGCTGGTCACTTTGTTTGTGATCGACTGTAATAAAATTTGAGCTGTTGATGGTATAACCTTTTAAAAAATCTTTCTCACAGATATCACACTCCCCTTTACTCTGACCACTACTAATATCGATTCTCCTTCATCATACATCTTCAGTTTAAATTGTCCACTGGAACCAGACGATGAGGGAAATGTTAGCACAGTAACAGAGAAGGCACTGATTTGTGAAGTGATAGATAAAAAGCATTTATCATTTTGCAGTGCCCGTGATAATTAATTGATATTGATTGAAACGAGGCGTGAATGCTGATACTGAGCGGCAACTACGAGAGGCGGGAGAGAAATGACGATCCAACATTCACGTTGCTCTCATGTACAGTGTCCTCAGAAGTGTAATGCTCCTCTTCACTGCATTACAAGAAGAAGAGGAGATAGATATGCAGATATCTTGGGTAATTGAAGGCTATTATCATAATGCACGCTACCTTGTGTAGTATTCATATTCAAAAGGACAGGTTTGAGCTTAAAATATTTCAAGACCCTCAGCTTTGATTGCAGTTTGAGAGTTAGAGAATGGCAACCATTGATTCGAATTACACATGTGAAGAGGTAGTACAAGGACTTGTCTTTTGTCTTTCTCTGGGAGTTTGTGCAATTTAAACATCAAATTATTAAGTTCAATATTTGATGTTTCTACCATTGCTGTTAAGAGGGGGATATGAGATCTACTTGTGCATTGTTATAAAATGGAGAGTTCACTATGTAGCAAACTCTCTATTCTCTATGGCAGTCAGTGCTCACGGATGAGTCATTTCAGTGATGGGAAGGCAAAATTTGCAAGAACAACCATTAGCTTCATTTAAGTTGAGAGAATATTGTAGCTTTTGGAGTGAAAAGTCTCTCTTTAACATAGGACATGTTATGGTCGGCACATATGCACCTAGCTGGTTCAGAGGGAAACCGGAGAAAAAAAATCTACGCTTTTTTTAGCTCCAAGCAGTTTTCATATGGTGGCTGCTGATGGATAGATTAAACAAGCTCTATAATTTCTCTGTAATTGTCCCTACCTTTCTAACATCTCAGAACCTTTGCCGATCACTAAACCATTTGCTTGGCTCTCCGACGCCAAAGGTGTCCACATAAAGGGGACTCAACTTTGTGATCCACAGGAGCCCAAGCACACCTCTTGATTATATTTATTTCTCTGGGAAATATCAGGAAGCTTGAACTTTGCTCTCTCTGCCCCTTGCTGCGCTGCAATCAGACTTCGCAAAGCACCCTGTAATTACAAGCACCATCTCCTATTCATCAGTGGACAGAATGAAAATGCCTTTGAGTATAACGGACTTCTGTATTCTGCTGGAAAGTATGACTGGGCTGATTTCTTTTCCAATTAAATACCAATAAAAGGTCAGTAATAGAAAAAAAACATTGTTGTGTTGAAACAGAAGAAAAACAAAGTAAATGCAGTCTGACAATGAGACAATTTTAGTTTACTTGGCCCATGTTTTTTGAAATACATGTAATCATTTTAATGCCAAAAGTCAGAGTCAGACTTCTGCAGCTCTAGCCTGAGTCTATCTGTCAACACAGCTGATAGTCAGTTGGCGGGGGGAACCTCCTCCAGGCTGAAAAATTAAGCCAGTGCAGAAAAGTCAAAGTGCTAATGGGAGAGTCTGCAGTTCCTCAAGTGGCCAGTTGAGGCTGGCTCCAAAAGCGAGTAAAGAGTCCAATGTACAAAAAAGGTTTCTGCCAATTGTAGTGGGTCATTTTTAAAAAAAATAACTCACCTGTTTAAATTGTATTAAGGCTTAAAATTATCCATTAACAGGGGCGTGGCTACTCTGATTGACAGGTGTACTACTAGTGGTCTACTAAAGGCCACTTGGGCTAATTTGAGCCACTGAACTGGTTGCCTTGACTGCTTTGTCGGTGCCTTTTGGAACATTTTTAATGCAGCTATCTGTGTGGTTAAGTGTATTGACAAACCATCTAAGAAGTCTGTGCTCCAGTTTTGGTGGAGGAGCAGGTATCTGTGTCCAGATACCCATGTAGTCTATGGATACACATTGCTAACCAAGGTAGCTTAGCACCACATGCTCTCATCAAAAAGTAGTTATTTCTTGCTCAAAAATACCCCAGAAAACAACAACAAGACAAAAACCAAAAACATGGCAACAGCCACAAAGCTGAAGATGAGGCTTCACACTGCAAGTCCATAACTCAGTGGGTAGTGCATACACAGTATCTTTTATATAGGTTTTGTTGGGAACCAAATAGCTTGGCTCTGCCTAAATATAAATCAGTCTATCTACCTATCTAGTAATGGACAGCTACAGCACCTGTATCAATCTTCCATATTGGACTCTTGGAACAGAAATAAATATTTCTATTTCCCACAACATCAAATTACTCCTTTAGACAAATGCCCTTACTTTATTATACTGTAAATATTTTTTAACATCAGCTCAAGGACAAAAAAGATTTGAGATTTCTCCATTTGTTCTGGAAAGTCACTCAATTAAGGCCAGTGATACAAGTGGGAATGAAAGCAGTCTCGCTATGTGACATTTTACACATACAGAGAAAAAATAGAATAAAGAGGCTTGAATAAATATTGCTGCCCTGCAATGATAATGTTTCTGAGAAAAAGGGCAGATTAGAGGACAGTTTAGAGAATAACCGATCGGCTCAGTGGACAGATGAAATGTAGGCAGATGTCAACTGAAAAATCCACAGAAGTAGAGGACCTCAAGATATAGACAAAAGAGGAGGGGGGGAATTAAAGAGTGAAAAAAGAGGGAGGGATACAGAGAGAAAGGCACAGAGCGTTTCAGAGATTTCTTCACATGCTTTTCTGTGATTTGCTGAAAATTCATTATCCTCTCTCTTTTTTCCCACACCCAAAATCCTTTCCCAGCATCCATAATTCTAAGCACTGAACCAGCCCCTCTGTTCATTTTAAGACTCCATTGTTTCTTATCACACTGCAAGTGGTTGCTGCACAGATGGGGTGTGCTTCTTTTACACACCAGCAGCAACAACAGCAAATGATAAACACCTCAGTTTGCTCCTTTGTTCTTTTTCATCTTTCACAGTTTTTCTGCTTTGATTTGAGCTCCTGCAGTGACCAAAAGATATGAACAACTAGTGCACAGCAACACAGAGGTGTAGCAGGCTTTCTCTGCAGCTAAATATATACTGTTACACTCATCTCTTGTTATATTTTAATGGCTCCAGTGCACTCGTGTTGCAAAGTCTCTCCAGGCCAGATTCTTTCTCTTCCCCTCTCCTATACGGCCCTTAACCCTCTTGCCTCGGGGCATTAGCAGGCCTGCCGAAAGAAATCAACCCCGCATCACTGGAGACACGCGGACCCCAACCTTCCACCCCATGCTAAAATAAACTGCTCACCTTCTCCGTGTATTATTAGCACATGAGCCTGTTTTCAGGTGAATGTGTTGCTTCTCCTGTGCACTCAGAGTTACCCTGTGGATTATTTAAAATCACATAATAAAATAACAGCCTGTGCTTAAGTGCTAAAGCAACTTAAAAATGTGCTTTCAGTTAAAAGTCTAGGCTGGCTTCATGCACCGTGCACTGGCATGCACCTGCTGTTATTCCATAAGCAGCAATAATTTGATGTATAGATATGGAGGGATGAGGAGAATGTAACATTGTCACAATCAACTGGATGAGGATTTGGTGCAGCAGTTTTCTTGCCATTGGCTTCCTGTGAAAAACTCCTCCATTACACGAAGCTCTATACAGCTTTTCCAAAATGGATGCCTGCCTCTGTGTTTTTGTTTGGTGTCAGAGGGCTAGGCAAAGGAAGAAATATATGCTCCTGTGGATACATACAGATTAGGATTAGAGCAAGAGCTGCAGCATTTGGGGACGTTGTCATTAACAGGCAGTTTTAATCAGGGTCTGTCCCAAGGCTCTGCTGCTCGCCCCAGGAGCCCTGCAATCCTCAGAGAGCAGGAGAGGCAGAGAGAGAGAGAGAAAGAGAGAGAGAGAGAGAAGAAGAAGAAACAAGGAGAGGAGTATGAAAGAGGGAATGCAGAGAGGAGGAGAAGATGAGAAAGAGGGAGGGAAAAAGATAAAGAAGGCCCTATAGTATCAGGAACAGTACTGGGAACAGTGAGGGGGAGGCAGCATGCAGAGTAAGGAATGCTGGATATGTTTGTGCATGTACAAGCTTTGTATACACTGCAGTAAGGAAGATGGCTGCTGGATGTGCTGTGCTCTTCTTTATGCTCCCTCTATGTGCGATTGATTTTGCGTTGGCCTGATGTCTGTGTATTATTTGAATCTTAAGATGTCAGTGTTGGTAATCACTGGCTCCATTAAAAGGCAGGCAGCACGGCCACAGCCAGGGAGCCTGGGAAGGCGGATGAATTATTAAGGAGAAGATGAGGTGGTGGGACATTTCCACTGTCGTCCTCACGAATGTCATCCCACTCAGCCGGGAGACACACAGGCACAGGCTGGCTTGACAAAAATCGACAGTGACTTTCTCCTCCCCCACCCGGAACCGGTTTGATCCTGATTGCAGACACTGCAGCTGGCAATTTCCAGAATAATCTGCAGCTCCAGCCCTGCCTGCCCTGCCCCCCACAGATCCGCCAGCTCTTCCCACCCCCACCCTGCCTTGTGCCCCGGCATCCTCTATGGCCCTCCAGCAGCATCGATAATATGGACAGGAGCATAGGCCTTTGATTTGCTGAATCAGAGGATCCCATCTCACCACCCTCATGCATGTGAACATGTAGATGAGAGAGAGGCAGAGTGAATACATGCAAGCTAATGTGTGCTTATAAAGTCAATAAAGCTACAACATTTTTCACACTAATAATATTCCCACAGAAATCTGAATTACAACTAGCCTGGGTTAAAATATGAACATATGAATGTAAAACAAAGAGAGTACACACAAGTGAAAATTTTTTAAGGATAAAGCATTTAAACCCACAGACATACTGTACCCACAGAAATCAGTTAAGATGAATAAGAGATTATGGTCAAAATTATTCATTTGTACTCTTGTCTGCTGTATTTTTACCATCTTCCACTGCTTATCCTTGAACTTGTGTTTAAATGTTTATGAATTGATCATGCGCTCATAAAAAATTGCAACAACTTCGACACCTTTACTGTTTTTCTTGTATTTATCTGGAGTTTCCTTTATGTATTTATTGTAGATATTATGTGTTGCTGTCACCACTTTGGTATTTATTTGTTGTTTGACTGTTCTGTTGCAACCAAATATATACACTCATCAGCCACTTCCGTTTTAACCGAGCATTAGAATGGGGAAGAAATGTGACTTTGGATGTGGCATGTTTGTTGGTGCCGGGCGGGCTGGTCTGTGTATTTCAGAAACTGCTGATCTACTGGGATTTCCTCATACAACCATCTCTAGGGTTTATAGGGAATGGTCTGAAAAAGAGAAAATATCCAGTGAGCAGCAGTTCTCTGGGTGAAAATGTCTTGTTGATGTCAGAGGTCGGAGGAGAATGGCCAGACTGCTTTGAGCTGACAGGAAGGCAATATTAACTCAAATAACCACTCATTACAACCAAGGTATGCAGAAGAGCATCTCTGAATGTGCAACATGTCGAACCTTGAAGCTGATGGGCTACAGTGTCAGAAAACCACACTGGGTGCCACTCCTGTCAGCTAAGAACAGGAAACTCAGGCTGCAATTTGCACAGACTCACCAAAATTGGATGATAGAAGATTGGAAAAACATTTCCTGGTCGATGAGTCTCGATTCCTGCTGCAACATTCGGATGGTAGGGTCTGAATTTGGTGTAAACAACATGAAAGCATGGATCCATTCTGCCTTGTATCAACAGTGCAGGCTGCTGGTGGTGGTGTAATGGTGTGGAGGATATTTTCTCTTCACTTTGTTCCCCTTAGTACCAACTGAGCGTTGTGTAAACTCCACAGCCTACCTGAGTATTGTTGCTGACCATGTCCATCCCTTTATGACCACAGTGTACCCATCTTCTGATGGCTGCTTCCAGCAGGATAACACACCATGTTACAAAGCTCAAATCATTTCAAACTGGTTTTTTGAACATGACAATGACTTCACTGTACTCAAATGGCCTCCACAGTCACCAGATCTCAATCTAACCGAGCACCTTTGGGGTGGTGTAAAAAAATCACATATATTCTCTGTATTATTTACCTAAACATAGAAGCATAGCTCAAATAGAGTGATTTAACATTAACCATTACATCAGCATAGCTCTCCTTATGTGAGTTTTTAAAAGCAAGAGCCAAATTCAAATCATTCACTTGTTTTGAAAACCATCACTTTATTTATGCTCTTGATAATGGCATTAGGGTTTTAATAACGGAGTGAGAATATGGAACAATGACCACACTGCATGGCCAGAATTCATACAATATCTTCACAGGCACCTGACGCGGTGACAGAGCGCATCAATGTTGGGTTGATTAGGACGAGTCACTATTTCCCCCAGAAATGGAGAGTAATTTTCTCTCTATTTGAGAGACTACGTCTCAGCAAAGATAGACATAATAAGATGTAAATTGGCTGAGGGCTGATATAGGGAAGGGTTGCCTCACTTGGAGTAACATGAACAGCAATTAACCATGGAGAGACGAGTGCGCATTGTCTCCATGGATGTGAGCTTGAGCTGCTCCACCAACCACAACATTATCATCAAAATACACCAAAAAGCCTGACCCAGGAAACTGCAGACTAACACCACTGTGGCTCACTGTCTATATTTTTATAACACATTCAGCCAGCTTTTCAAATGCAATTATTTTGACAAATGTTTAAAAATGCTTAGAGGGCTTTTTAAAAAAAATAATAAAATACACATTTAAATTCAGATATATTCAGATATTTTTTTGCTTGTATTTTGACCCCCAAAATTAAAATTTGTCTAGCAAATAAGAAAATGCATCCCACCCAGAAATGACAAACTTTACATTGTTTGTGTTTCATTTGTGGCATTCAACCTAAAGTCTGGTGGTTGAGTCAATTTGTTCTTTGTGTTAACTAGTAAGACCACAGGGAAGGAAAAACATTTGGGAAGAAAACATTCGAGTGAGCAAGTGTACACATGCACGAATGTGTAAAGCGTTTGTATGTTTACTTTTCTGCTCTTGTTTTGGTGGTAATTGGCAGCTGGTCTGGCAGGGCCATTCTTGAAAAGTGTGGCCTGCCACTGACAGTGATTCCCTATTATCACTGCAAGAGAGCTGTGCACTTAGAAGGATTCAGCCAGAGAACATTTCATCCTCAAATAACACCATGAATATAAAAGCATGGGTTTGTGATGGAGGCCAAACAAAGTTCACAGAGATTAAAACCACTGTTCATTACATTTTCTCCTGTAATAGATTGGATAAGTGTAATTATCGCTAACTTATGTAACATCTCTGCTGGACTGAAGGTGGATTGAGGCAATGTGAGTGGTGGAACGCAATGAGTGAGTTACGCAGAGTGTCTCTTTAATGGTTGAGGTCTGTGGCACAGCAGGACCACCATGCCAGTCCATGAAATACTAAATTCCCTGGATGTAGAGGGTCAGACTTGACCCACAAGCTGAAGAATCGAGCATCCAGAATCCAGAGAAAACATTTTAAAGAGACATCTAGAAATATTTATAGTAGGTGGCATGGTGATGCAGTGGTTAGCACTGACACCTCACAGCAAGAAAGTTCCTGGTTTGAACCTGCCATCTAGTTGGGGTCTTGTGTCTGTGTGGGTTCTCTCCGGGTACTCCGGCTTCCTCCCACAGTCCAACAATATGCATGTTAGGTTAACTTGTGATTCTAAATTGGCTGCAGGTCTGAATCGCTGTTTGTCTCTCTGTGTTAGCTCTGTGATAGACTGGTAACCTGTCCAGGGTGTATCCTGCTTATTGCCCCATCACAGCTAGGATAGACTCCAGGCCCCATGACCCTTAACTGGATATACAAAAAAATGGATGGCTTGACCTACAAATAATTAATCTGGAGAGCAAAAGATTGAATTACCACAAAAGCATGTAGAGAATATATTAATTCCATAGTAAGTTTCATATATATATAAACTGCTCAAATAATTAAGTGAACACTTGACCAGTTTTAACTTTGATCTACACATAGGCCTACTGTAAATACTGAATGCATGCAATACCATAACCTGGGTAAATACATGTATACACTGGATGGCAAATGAGCACAGTTGTGTTTAAAAAGAACAAGTTGAACTAGTTTGAACAATATGTTGTCTGACTGCACTGAAAAGCAGGAGTTCAAAGGCTGAGTTCTGGGCGACGGGGTTAACTGCTGGACACAGAGATGCAAGACTTGTAATACTGTGTGTATGGGAATAATGATGCATGCTTTCAGACAGTCTCTCCTGAAAGCCTTCATGGTGCTGGACTTATTTTCACGAATAAACAGAAATTGTTGTGTTAAAAATATAAAAGAGCTTTAGAAAGTAGTTCAAAGCCTTTTGCTAACTTTCTCACCTCTGCGCCCCCTAGCTCTGATGTCAGAAATAGGTGGGAGGAAGGGTTTCCAAAGGTGTTCGACCATCTGACGAGCATTTCTGTTGGCCATGAAGTGGATTAGTGATTGCGTGAGGGGGGGCTGAAGTTTATACAGAAGTTAGCTGTAACTCTGCAGTGGTCAACACTGTAACTGACAAAGTGGGGGAAAAAAACCTTTGGAAGCAGCAGAAATGCCAAATACTGCAGTTACTCAGACGGCCACTTGAGGCTGGCTCCAAAATTGAGTGAACCTCCATGTCCTCACATGTTAAAATGCACAGCTTTTCAGCAGAAATAAGGATATTTACAGCTTGGTACACAAAAAGGTTTTGGTCTCTATAGCTTATACCCCCCTGTTCAGCATTTTTATAACTCACCTGTTAAAATTGTGTTAAATGGTAAAATTATGCAAGTGTCACCTCAGCTAATTTGAGCAACTGAACTGAACTTCTGAGCCAGATATGAGGTATTGCTGCGTTTCTGTGTGCACAGCTTGTCCAAGAAGTCTTGGTGAGTGAAATTGTAGTATTTTATTTGTATGTTGTTTGTACTTAGCACTAATTAGCAAGTATCTGTGTCTGTATGATGCATTCAGTCTATGGCTTCTCTTTGCTAACTAGCTTGTTTGATCTAAACACTGAGGCTACAGTGGCTACACAGATATGTGTCTTTTCATAAATGTGCCTTTTCTGTAAGGTATATTTATCAAAGCCATGACCACTTCAAACCCGCTGCTTTCTCTGATCACCACTCTAAATAAAACACGAAACAAACAGTGTAAATTTGTCAGTTGCGTTGAATAATCTTACATTCAATATTGAGACTTCATGCATTTTGCCACTGTCATTCTTCTCAGAATAAATGAAAGACTGTAAACTCAATTTCTGTGGATTTCACAATAATCAAAGCATGGCACAGCCTGGTCATGTATGATTCATGTGGCTAGTTGCAGAAGTTCAAAGGTTCCCTCTGGTGTTAAAGTCCTTGGGAGTGCTGTGGATGTGTTTTATGATGTCCGGGAGTTTTGGGGTTTGTTTATGTCAAATACGCACACACACTTAAGCTTTGGTGACTAACAGTAGGTGTGTATACGATCTGTCATTTCCACACTTATTTTATTTTATTTTATTAATGCAAGCTGAAGATTTGGGGTCGCAAAATGTTGAGGTTGAGGCTATAGGAGGATTTATGTCAATCAGGGCTGATCAGTGGGACTTACCACATCAGAAAACTTCAAAACTTGTTGATTAAAAATTAGAGCAGATTCAGCAGTTTCATGGCTTATTTCTTATGAACTATTTTTCTAATATATAAGAGAAAAGTGCCATGTTGGTTCAGTTTAAAAACAGAAAGCAGACAGCACACTCGGTGCACCTGAGTGCCTGCGTGGTTGTAGGAGGCAGTCGGAGCACTCGTCAAGCATTTATCATGGCACTGTCAGTGGCATGTCCATCAAGCATCCAGTGTTGGGAAATGGAGTGACCCCTCGTGTCTAAATGTGCCACGGACCGTAACACTGAATTGAAACATAACTTTTTTCCTTTGTTTACAAGAAAACGGCACAGGGCCACTTGAACTATAAATCAAGACCTACACTGTCTGTATTATGGCAGAACTGTTCTTAAGCTCTTCAAGTCTTCAGCTTTTCCTGCCATGTGTTAGTCTCCAGGAAAAGGGTGAGAGGCCACTGAAAATGAATTCAAATGGAGTTTGATTCAAGTAACTGTCATCTATGGGTGAAAAGCTACAAACAAGTTTAGCCAAGCCAAGCCAAGCCAAGCCAACTTTATTTATAAAGCACTTTAAAAAAAGCAACCACTGACCAAAGTGCTGAACACAAGAATAAAGATACAGTAGAATAAAATAAAATAAAATACATTTAAAATAACTAAAAGTACAAGACCAAATAAAAGCAAGAATAAAGGTACAAGGCACAACAAACAAATAAACAAAATAAATAAATATAAATATAATAAAATATAAAAATAAATAAAAACAAAAAAATCAAAGTAAAATCAACATCTCACACTGGGTCGAAAGCCAAGCAGAAGAGGTGGGTCTTAAGAGTGGATTTAAAAATGGCCAGTGAGGAGGCCTGTCTAATGTGTAACGGCAACGAATTCCACCATTTGGGAGCCGCAACAGCAAAAGCCCTGTCCCCCCTGAGCCTCCGCTGTGTCCTCGGCACATCCAGGAGCAGCTGGTCAGCTGATCTGAGCGACCTGGAAGG